>JAOEGS010010538.1:2585-45002 GCA_025447755.1 Corythornis vintsioides
AATAATAATAATAATAAAAAACAACAACACATCACCCCCCCTTAAAAACAAACAAACAGACAAACAAACAAAAAACAACAAACCCACAAAAATCAGACCCAAAAAAACCCAACCAAAACCATCTCACTGCTGGCAAACAAAGCTGGAGAACTTGTGATTGCTAAAAAAAAAAAAGGACAGACCAGTCACGCTGGCTGACTCAGCTCTGATTGATGGCTCAGGAATGTGTCTGATATGTGCAAGGGATTAAATAAACCATGGGCAAACCTTTACAATGCAACATGTTGGATGAAGCGTGGCTGGCACCCCACTCACCTGCCTCTGGCAGGGGTGTGACTGCCCTCCCATCATGGGATCTGATGGGGTTTTTCTTTTGTTTTCATGTTTAAGGAAAAAGAAAAAAAAAAAAAAAAAGAAGGAAAAAGATGTTGCTTTGCAAGAAGAAACAACTTGCTGCTGCTTATGGCTCTGTTGGGGATTATTTATGACAACTCCAGGTATCTAAATGCATTTGTGCACTTTCACTACAGCAAAGGCATCCTGGGAAGGCGTTTGTTTCTACTGAAATATGAATTAACTTGCAACTATGCACAGACCTGTGTAAATCAATCTTGCTGTTCTATGTCTGAACCCTGCTAAGTGTTGGGGTCCCATCCCCAGGGTGATGATCCTGCTTGTGAGAAGTGACCAAGCCTAAGTCCTGATATTTCCAAGGACCACTTAGCATGTTTTTTGTAAACCTCTCTGAATTGAAAAGTTCAAGTAAAAGAGGATTCACATCTAGAGGAAAGAAAGGAGACCACAATAGTAGCTACGCCACCAACAACAGCCATCCAAGTCTGCAGCTGAACCTGCTCAGATGCTCCAAAGACCTGTGAGTTGGTCCTGCTGTAAAAACCTCCATCTGCAGCCCCTCTGTTACACTCCTGACTGCTGCAGAGCATCCTTCCAGCTCTGATTCCCATCCTGTACAGTGATGAGCAGAAGCCATCAGAGCTGTTTGAAAACACTTCTGCCTTTGGGCTGCTGCTTAGATACTGCTGGTCAGTGACATAGATCTTGTGATAACCCCTGCAACTTCCTGGGTAAATACACAGATAAGGGAGTATTTTTCAGACTATTGGTCACTTGAGAAATCAGGTTGTGTCCTTTCCCCAGCCATGTGCTTTTCCTTTCCAATCTCTTTTCTTCCTGGGGTGTGACCTGTTACTGTGGATGATCTGGCCCTTGTTTGCAGAGCTGCAGTTCTCTATAACCATGGCAGGAATCAGGGAGACCTTAAAGGTTTGGTTGCTTAGTTTCTGCTGGGAATGGGCTGGTTAGAAGTCAGTTGAAACTGAGTCTGTCAGCAATGTTGGAAGAAATTGCATCATGTGGATGGAGGAGTAGGGGTAAGAATCAGTACCAAAGTGAATACCATGCCTACGTGCACTAAATCAGCTTCATGTCTCATGTTCCACCTGAAAGTGCCCTGCTGCATCCTGCTGATTCTCTGTCCTGCTTTGTGGTCCACCCCCAGGACCTGTCCCTAGTCTGGGGAGGACATCTGGGGAACCAGCCAACACATGTCTACATAAGATAGTCCACAGAACAACAGAATACAATCAGATTGGTCAGTGGTGTAGAATGTTGCCAGGCCTCAGATGTCCTGGAAGTTTCTTTCCTTGTGAACCACCACTGTCCCTTAAGGACCCATCAGCTCCAACTCAACAGATGATGGGTTATCTCCCACAATCCTAAGGGAAATCTAATTTGCACCTGATCAGACCATGACAAGGTTACCGAGCCTGGCGAGTTTCATGACAAGCCAGACACAACCCAACTAATGCATCTGTTCCCCAGCTTGTTGGCAAAGTGAGAAGATATTTTCTTGCTGATCTAAGAAGGTTCAGAGCTGGCATAATCCAAAGGGATGGTGATAAGACAATGTTCAGGGTTACACAGGCTTTGTGAATTGCTTCTCCCTCCAGTACAAGGTACAGACTCCTGTTGAATCCACTCCCAGTCAAACGCCCAGAAAGCAATGTTGTGTCTTCACTGCCACAAGAAGTATTTTTTATGTTGGCAAAAATTTGTACCAACGGGTGGCTTGGTGGAGAAATTACAAAAGTGGAGGGCAGCAGAGGCTGTGACCAAAAAGCATGACTGAATTGGAGCTATGAAGAGAAACAGTAATTAAGACCTAACGAGTAATTATCATGGTAGGAGAGCAGCTTAAGCATGAGCACAGCTCCAAATCCAAATATTTCTAGTTGCAGCTCAAACCCCACAATTAAGCTGTGATTTTGGTCCTTATGAGGAGGTATTTCCAGAATTGGGTCTTGCCTTTTGTTGCCTTTATCCACCAAAATAACTGACTCAGCATCAGCAGAATGAAAACCCAGCATTTTGATAAATGTCATCCAAACCAGACTGGAGAGCCTGTGTTAGCTGGCATTGGATGCCTCCAGCAAAGCTGGATGCCAACCTGTGGGCAGAGCTGCCTTTTCTTGATGAAGAGAGGAGGAGGCTTCCTGGCTAGCAGGGCATGTGTTGGTTTAGGGTAGATGGAGGGTACCTAAAAATACTGATGTCCTCCTGTGGGAGCAGGAGTCCCACCATATGGCAGCATGGAGAAGCAAATGTCACCATGCATGTCTCTGGTTCTTGGGTCCATCTCTATCCACTCACTACTCCAGGGCACCAATGTAGCAGTAAGAAAGGAGGGGAATGAATCTGTAGCTCTCATACAGGTGCACCTGGGCACTCTGTCCACACTGTGCTGCAAGAACACAGTCCTGGAGATTTCTCTAAAGGCAAATCATACCACAGAGATAGATTTCAGGGTGATAGTACAAGTGTTTATGGTCAATTACCTTCCTGTGCTGTCACTCCCACTGGTGATGCTGCAAGGGCTGAGAGTTACTCTGGCTCTTCCAGGGCTGCTCTTTTACTTTCCAGATGTAATTAATATCACCTGCTCTGATTGGTGACACCACCCTATCAACCAGATGCCTTGACTCATTCACTCACCTTGAGCCTTGACTCACCTGTGACAAGTGGCAGACGTGCTCTCCTGCCATGCAACCACTCTTTCTAGTTGCCCCAGCATTCTCCAGGCATTTGCAGCACCATGTGTTCACTTCTTGCTCTGTGGTTTCTAAGTGATGTGTAGGCATCTCCCAGGTCTGTCCTCCTTGTGCAGTACACCAAGGCCACCTTTTATCCTGTGACAGACTACAGACATTTTGATTGTTAACCCATGCTATAATTGCTCAACCACTAGCAGCAGCTCCCTATGCCCAGTTTCTGTTATATAGTTACAAGGGTTAGGTTTTTTAGGATCTGCACTGGGAACTTGCTGGAGAAAGGTGAGATAAAGACTTGGGAGTCATCCCCAGTGATGGTTCTTGGAGGAGGAGGTTGCCCTTTCTACCTGAGATTTACCTATCTGTGGTGTCAGAGTCATTGCCATGAAATCCCAGTGCCTTTCCAGACAACACTTAGATTTTTTGGGTATTTTCCACGAGTTTTTCCTAAAAGGACATAATCTATTTGGGCACATTCTCAGTGACATTTTTGCACCATTACACGTCCCATTGGTGTGGATGAAACCACCTTGTAGAAGCTACTTGGAGCAGGGAAGTTATTTTTTTTTATTTGTGTATAAATTATCCAACAGACACCTGGTGCTATTTAAGCAAGGAATAATAAAATAATAAGAAAGTACTAATATTGACCATAATTATTTTGCAGTCACGACTGGGATGCTTTCCAGACTTGCTAAACCACCATGAAGGTATGGTATTTCTGAGCATGGCCATTGAACAGAGACTAATTTCAAACCTTTTCTCCTGTCATGATTTTGCCCATGACTGGATCTGTGGAAGAGGTGAGAGAAGCCCATCTACACCCATCATATAAAATCACTTCCAAGAGTTAGCAAACCCTGGAGAGCCACGGGACTGGGAGGAAAGTGGCTCAAGTCAGAAGAGTAGTAATAAAGGGTTTGCAAGGCTCATGGTTAAAACTGCCTGAAAACCAAGGCTTTTGGTTCACTGGAGAACAAAGTAAATAAAAATAAAAACATCTTCCTGTTCAAATGGGATGGAGGATGATTTTTTTTTTTCCAATATTTCCAAAGCTCTTTTTGACCCAATGAACTGACATGCAATTTTCCCTGATTTGCTGAAGATGTAAACAAAATGTTGTGGGTGGTGTTTTTTGTTGGTTTTGTTTTGTTTTGTTGTTTGGTTGTTTGTTTTTTTTTTAACATTTCTTTTTTAGAAACCCCTGCACTGGATTAACTTGCAATAATGCTGGGGAAGAAGTATCACTGATGAGAGAATGGGAGATGGCCAATCATCACTCATGAAAAACAAAAGGTGGGTTTCATCATCCTTATCTCACACAAGTCTGGACGCCCACCTCACACAACAGGTCACCTCCAGACACCTCCTGGGAGACACAGCAGAGAGGAGCTAGGGGCTCAGAAATGAAGATAAGTCTCAGTGTGGTGCCTCTGGCATCTCACCATCATCCCTTGAAATGCTTTTGGATGCTGCATGAGCTGGATAGCCAGCAACGCCCCAGACAGAGACGAAGGTTGGGAGAGGTAAGCTCAAACAAAAAGCCCACCTTTGTGTCCTCGGTGGTTTGAACTGGGGCATTAATTACCTTCCTATCTGCTAAGCTGATCTAAGAGTGTCTGCGAGTTCCTCCTGAAGCTGCTCCCAGCAAAGCCGCTGCTGTCTGCGAGCTTGCACGGCTGCTCCGAGGGTCGGGAAGGACAGGACCAGAGCTGATTAAAGACCTGACATCCTTGCAGCCACCCTGGAAGGTTTTTTGCCATGGCTGGGAAGCAGATTTGCCTGCAGAGAGGCTGAATCAGCGATGCTCTGAGGGTCAAGCTAAGCCAGGCAATTGCACGTCTACCACGGGGCTGACATGCCAGGCTAGGGATAGTGGGCTGCATTGCAATAGCTCGGTTGTGTGTCTGAGCCCATAATGTGAGTTTTACAGCTTCTTTGGGAGGCTTTTTTGTTTCTATCTCCACACATGCAACCTGGGAATCTTCCCCCCTCCCAGTATTTCACCATGGCAATACAATTTATTGCACAGTGCTTCCCTTTCTGGTTTCACTGGTGGGGTTTTGTGTTGGTCTGGGAGAAATGACTGGGCTTTATGGGTTATCTTTGGCACAGGCAGGGTTCTTGCAAAGTATGATCACACAATCATAGAAGGCTTAGCATTGAAAGGGACCTTTCAAGGTCATGTAGTCCAACCCCCTTGCAGAGAGCAGGGACATCTGCAACTAGGGCAGGTTGCTCAGATCCTCATCCAACCTGCTCAGGAATGGTGCCAGAGATGAGGCATCAGCCACCTCTCTGAGCAACCTGGGCCAGGGTCTTACCACTCTCAGCATAGAAAATTTCTTCATCTAGTCTAAATCTACCTTTACTTAGTTTAAAGCCATCACCCCTTGTTCTGTCACAATAGGCCCTTCTAAAAAGTGTGTCCCCAACTTTCTTATAGCCCCCTTTAAGTACCAAAAGGCTACAATAAAGTGTCCCCAGAGTCTTCTCCAGGCTGAAAAACTCCAACTCTCTCATCCTGTTCTCACAGAAGAGGTGCAGGCAGGACCACCCATAATCATAATATCCAGCCCATCACTGTCTGTTGGATAACAGGAGTTCTCATGTCTGTGCATCTCTTGCAAGTTACAGATCAAAGTCATAGATTTATATAATCATAGACTATCTCAAGGGGATCATAAGAATCAAGTCAACTTTCTGCTCCTTGCAGAACTACCTAGAATCAACAGTGACAAAAGAAACAGAAGCAATGCCTACTAAACACACACTGTCCAGGAAGCTGTCATTTAAATTGCTAATGAACACAGTACATTGGCTGGCTGCTTCCAAGGGGGCTGAGTTTGCCCCAGTGCAAAGGTCAGATGAGATATTAAACAGCTGCTACATCCCTCTATTGTTTTGAAGAGGTGGTTTGAGATAAACAGCTGTGGGGAGACATTGCTGGAAGTGGTCTGGTTCCAGTTTCATAGGAAGAAGTTCAAAGCCAGGCTGCGTGGGAGATCCACACTAGCTCACAATCAAATCGCATCTTTGGTACACAAATGCCAGGGGTCAAGATACCTTTGGATGAGTAGCTATGTACTGCAAGGGTTTAGGACTAAATTCAGCAAAGGAAATGGGCCTAATAGCTATTGCAGAATCAGGTCTTGTCTCCTCTGTTGAACTGGATGTGATTTAGATAGATCCCATTATCTGCAACTGAGCCTCTCTGTGTTATCATCACCTTCGCTTGCAGCAGATGAGACAAAGCACAACACTGAAGCCTTTGATTGCAAACCAGATATATTCCAGGCTGGAAATCCAGTAGCATCTTCTCTGAAGTAATTAATCAAGGAACCAAAGCAAATATGCACAGAAAGCAAATTAAATCATTGTGGATTGGTCATGCATGCAGAAAATAAAGCTGTCAAGGAGGTCATTCTTCATGCTGGCTGGGATTATTTATAGCCACTGCTGTCTGCAGGAGCTCATCTGAGCAGGCAGAGACCATGGCAGGGGCTGAGGCTGCTGGGAGAAATCAACTATGTTTAAATAAGGCTGGGAATGCAGGCAAAGCCAGGCAGCATTCTTCTGGGTGAACCTTTTATTTATTTTTTTTTTAAGCTGAAGATGTTTGTTAGTCAAAAATTGAAGCTTTCTGCAGCAACATGCCAGGCTCTGTTTCTACTGGCAAAGCAACAGGGTCAGGGCAAGGGCTGGAGCTGTGTCTGTGAGCGTCAGTGGGGTTTTGGTGTGTTTCCTGGTGTGGTGTTGGCTTGGGCTAACTTAGACCTGTGGTTGATGGGTGCAGAGGATTCTCATGGCTCAGGGATGGCTCCTGGATGCAGCCACATCATACCCACCACCCATCTTGGGTATGTGAATCAGCTGGAGGGTTTTCCTGCTCAAAGGAACTCTCTCAAATAAATCAGTGTTCAGATTAGCTCCTTATTTTATAGAATCATAGAGTCATACCACCATATAATATTTCTTGTTGGAAGTCCAACAACCCTTGACCTGAGCAGGGACATCTGCAACTAGAGCAGGTTGCACAGAGCCCCAGCCAACCTGACATGGGATGGTGCCAGGTATGGGGCAGCCACCACCACTCTGGGTCTCACCACTCTCAGTGTAAAAAAAAAGTCTTCCTTTATTATTCCTTCTGTCTTTGCTACTATTACTATGTCTAGGAGTTGCATAAGCTCATCTGTGCATCTTGGAAGCCAGGAGGTCACAGTGGATTCAGTGTAATTCAGTGAGGCTGTTTGACTTCAGGTGCCTTTTGTCCATCCGATTCTAATAAAGCCTGTAGAAAGCATGTGGGTTTGGCTCCTCCCTTGAAGGAGAAACTCTAGAGGCAGAGGGAGGCTTTGAGTGCAGTGGTATTTAAAGCTGTGGGTAGTTCATTTCCGACAGTAAATGCAGTCCCCTCACATGTGGTGAGTGGAAGAAGTGACTGAGATTTGCATCTTTGTCTGGCACTGGCTCCGAGGCAAGAAGCAGCTGCTCAAAATGAGAGCTGTGAGGAGGGGGAAAGGGAAGCAAGAGTGAGGATGTCACCACATGTCATGGTCATTTCCAGTATTCAGTGCATGCAGCACTGCTTAGGCAAATTAGATGTTTAATTTACCACCAGACAGATGTTGGGTAGCTCTCCCATGGCTTGGTCACAGGGCTTTAAGTCTCCTTTTTCCTCTCTGCTGTTGCCTCAACAAGCCAACCAGCAGCACTGATCTCATGACCAATCTCTACATGAGATCTCTTGGTGAGGAGGTTTCTCCCAGTTAATTCACTTGAATTGATGGTCTGGCAAAAATGCACCCTTGGCCCTGGATGGCTGAGGTCCATTGCTGGACCTGAGTTTGGTCCTACCAATGTCCCATATCTAAATTGCATGAGATGGAGGTCAGGTGCTCTGGGTTACCTGCAGTGGGGCTCCTGGCACAGCTCCTTCTGGCTCTGCTGATCAGATGGATGTCAGAGATGCCAAACAACCTGACTTTGCTGACACTTCCAAGGACACTGGTACCTTGGGAAACTCAGGTCCTCAAGTCAGTAAATTACAGGTGAGGACAATTAAATCACAAAGCCTGGAGGCTGACCAAGATGCAACCAATATTGCACTGGATGTGGAGCTGCAGATAGCCCTTGCCATGCTGAATTAACAATCTAGAAGGTTTTACACAGAACCCAGAGGCTGTGCACTGAAAAAGCAGTGGGGGTGGAAGAGGAGGAGGTGAGGAACCAAACCATGCCCGTTGTTTAAGTGCATAAATTGAGGAAATTCCTTGCCAGCTAGTGCTTGCTTCACACACCATGCTGGGAACAGGGTTCATTAGTTATGCAAAACTACATGCTTATGAAAATAAAGTCTCAGATAAACCAAACTAGTATGTCATGAGGTCCACAAAAAAAAAAAAAAAAAAAAAAAAAGCAGCAAAACAAAAAACCAAACCAACAAACAAACAAAAAGTGTTAAGAGAGATGCAAAACCTGCCCTCTGCTTGGAGCACAGAGGCTGGGAGAAATGGCATTGTTGCTAGTTCAGGACTGTACATCACGTCCTATCTGATCTCCCAGACAATGCACCCGCTCCTTGTCTCCTCCTTCTCTTGCCCAAGGGATGTTTTGACTCTCAACACTGAGGAGAGAGAAAGGCATATGTGACCTAAATCAGGTTTTACTTCTGCTCACATCCCTCCAGCTTGAGTAGACAGCAGAGGATGTGACTGAGAGCACATATGGTGCCTCCTCAACGCCTCTTCTCCGCTTCAGGTTTCCTTCTCCCTTCCCCAGAGGTGAGTTTGACTCACTCTGTGTTTAGAGAGATGCTTCCCTTTTCCCCACACCACTCATTAAACCACCCTGATCAGCTGGTCTCCAGCCCACCTCTGCAGCTTTTCTTGTTACAAGGAGAAGCTATTGTCTGACATGACCAACCTCCCATGCCAAACCCCATCAGAGGCTGGGAAAGCACGGGAAAAACCCAGGATACTGGCAAAACAAACACACATGCAAAAAAAAAAGCTCACTTGATCAGCCTGAGCGCCAGCCCCACCCTGGGGTGTGGAATAAACACTGGCAAGTATTTATTCATCACCACTCAGCATCCAAATATTTGTTTCTCGTGGTCACACGGGCACATACTCACATTCACATCACCTGCCAGATGCCTTGGTTTGCAGAGAATCTGGCCATGCTTCTGTCTCCTTTTTTCCTTTCTGCAGGAAAGAGATCCTGCCTGCAAGGTTTAGGATCATGGAATCATAGCATGCTATGGGTTGGAAGGGACCTTTGAAGGTCTAGTCCAACAGTTTGTTATAAATACACTAGGATTGCTTGCAGTGTGATGTCTAGATGCACAAGTATATTTCTGGTTTTGGGGTTTCTGAACCTCCACCTAAAACACTCTTCTGCACCACACATTCATCTATCCACTTTTATTCACTTACACTGGGTTTTTTTTAATATATATGCTTGTGTATGCATATGTATTCAGCATATATGTGTATCTACCCACTTACATTCACCTACCTATCAATACACAGTGCTGGAAATTATCATCTTGATGCCTTGGAATTAATAATGTATAACTCTGAAGTTTGCAGCAGTGAATATGTGGCACATGATGGCATTTCAAACTTTCATATGCACATATATATCTGTCTAGTTACAAAGAAGTCAGTGTAATAGGTGTGCTTAACAACAGTATGTGTTACAAGGGAGCAGAGCCAGAGGAGGACACAAAAATGACCCGAGGGCTGGAACATCTCTGCTACAGAGAAAGTCTGAGAAAGTTGGCACTGTTCAGCTTGGAGAAGAGGAGGCTCTGGGGAGACCTTCTTATGGCCTTTCAGTACTTAAAAGGGCCTGACAAAAAGATGGGGACAATCCATCCTGTTGCAAGAGGACAAGGGGTGATGCTTTTAAACTAAAAGAGGGGAGAGTCAGACTGGAGAGAAAGAGGAAATTTATTTCACTGAGGGTGGTGAGACTGGGTCCAGGTTGCCCAGAGAGGTGGTAGAAGCCCCGTCCCTGGAAACATTTCAGGTGAGGTTGGACTGGGCTATGAACAACCTGATGTAGCTAAAGATGTTCCCTTTCACTGCATAGGGGTTGGCCTAAATGACCTTTAAATGTCCCTTCCAGCTCAAGCCATTCTATTACTATGAATGTGTATGACTTAAGTTAGCACACAACACTGGTTATCTCACCCAGAGCAAACATCAGCAGAACCATTTAATTACAAATCATGTGCCTGTTATATTTGATTTAATCAACATGAATGGGAAGTAACTTGATGTAACTACACAGAGGAGAATGAAATGCATGACTAAAAAGAAAAGGTTCCTTTTAGTCGTTCCATGATGACTAAAGTGCTTCATCCACTGATAGAGTGAAAATGTGGAGGTGTGGCACCTGGGAGAAAGTCTTTTGGTAATGGTGAGCATACACAACACGTGATAACTACCCTTTGATCTGTCCCAGCTTTATAGATATTAAGGGCAAATGTCTGAGCTAGAAATGTTGACCATGGCGATTAGATAAATGTGCTTAGTGAGAAGCTTAATTTCCTGCCTAAAATGGTCGTGATGACCTGAGATGTGATGAATAACGATGAGCTGCTGGAGGTCAGGGAATGGCCCCAGGGGAAGTTTGGTTTTTTTTTTCCCACTGTCTTCAAGAATGTAAAAGGAAGAGGATTTCTCAGCTAATCAAAGTACTTTATGGAGCTGGGATTTTAACTAGAAGTGGTCCTTGGGCCATTCTTCATTGCCCTGGTGAGATCTGTGAATGTGAACTGGTAACTCAGAGAAATGTTAAAGGCAACATGAAGATTTTTCTTCTGGTTGAGGTCTGGCTGCCCCAGGTCATCCAGGACATGTTTTATCTTTATCAGCATCTATCTACTTTTATAGTCTTTATGACAGCAATTTGCTAAGAGGGCAGAAGACATTACTGAGATATCCCACTTGCAATATACTTCAGTGCCCACACAGCAGTTTTATTTCAAGGCAAAGGTTGGTAATACCCAGCTCCCAGTGAAAGCAGGGTGTGTATTGTTTAGTTTAGACAGAGGTGACAAAATAATGGAATCATGGAATATTTGGGTTGGAAGAGACCTTCAAAAGCCATTTAGTCCAACCCCCTTGTAGGAGCAGGGACTTCTAACTAGATATCCATATGCTGTTAACTCAATTGACTGGATAGGGAACTGGGGCCAGGCAGTTCCGGAGAGCTGCTCTGCGGGCTGTTTTTAAGATGTATAGAAAGACATAACTCTGTCATGCCAGAAAGCTGTTCAATATGACACATGCTCAACCTAAAGTCAGAACAGACATAAATTTGCATTTTTCAGCTAAGAAACATTTGTAGTTTCAGAGCCAAGCCACCAATAGGGTATGGTGCTCCACCAGCCATATCACATGGACATTATCTGTTATATAGCAGGTCAGAGGAGTACCTTTCTCTACTTTTTTTTTTTTTTTTCATTAAACCTTTAGAATAACAATCAGGGAAGCCTAGGAGGTCAAGGAAGTTTGTTTTTTTCAATCAGATGTGTCAAGTTCCACTTAAGATACTGTGTGTTCTATCAGATAAGAGGAGGTATAATAGCTCCTGACCTGAAATCCTGCAGTACAGGCTGTCACAAGTTCCCAGCAATCTTATGGTAACAGTGGCAGAGAGTGGCTCGGAGCTGACTTCTATAATTGGAGACACACCTCTGAAGCTATAAATGTAATTGCATCTCAAGAGATTACTGAGATGACAGAAAGAAGGGCATCAGCTGCTTTGTGGCCATGCTGAACCCTCCAAATAGACTGCTAGTGAAGTCTGTTGAGAAGGCATTATACGTGACTGCTGTCCAGACACAGGGCTCCTCTGTGGTCCATAGCTTGTATACCCCCAGTTAGACCCAGTAACCATCATCCTCAGTGTGTGATCCCACTTCTGAATTTAACATAAGTCAACTCCTGCTCTTCATTGGCTGCAAAGCGACCCAAGTTTCAGTGACAAGACTTCCCCGTGTTCCTCTGTTTCACTGTGGGAGGGAAGAAGAGGGGGAGAAGGCTTTTTGGGTTGCCCCACAAGGTGGGTGTGGGTTGACCAAGGCTCCTTGATAGGCTCCAAGGTCTTCAGCGCCATCTACTGCTATGCTAAGTCTTGTCTCCCTTGTCATCCCTCCAGGAATGGGTTTAGATGATACTTTCAGGCTCACAGGGTAGGGATAATTAGTAGCTGCATCGATTGCCCTGATGTCCCTATGGGCAAACTAAAAAAGGTGCTAGTGTTCGGAGAAAACCCCCTGGTGCCGTTTCCTTATAAAGGGCAAGAAAAGCAAATACTTGAGGATTGTTATCTGGCAAGGAGCAAAAAGCAGGCTAAGGATAATAACTGGGAGTTCTTTCTGATCTGCTTCTGGCTATAGGCTGTTGTTCATTGTCAGCATAACATTGCAAAGTGAATGTGGAGTAGACCATTCAGTGAAGTTCAGAGGGAAGCAGAGATAGAGGGATTGTCACATTTGGTTCACAGACTCATCTGCTATCAGCTACAAAACCTCCTTCACATGAAGCAGCAAAAAAATGTTGGATGAACATGTGATAGGATAGGTGTGGTTGAAGCAATGTATCTGTCTCTATGTCACGTTCTAATCTCAATCTATTTGAATCAAATCAGACAAAATCAGTGAAGTTACGTTGAATTTACAATCTATATTAAGCACAAAACTTGATTCTCTGTAGAGAAGAATCTTGGTTCTCCGTAGGCAGAAGAACATAGAGGTTCAGCAACTCTGCCAGGCCTATGAAAGTTCTAATTTATGGAGCAAGAGAACAAGTCATCATCCATGTGAGTAGAGCCTTGACAACCATCTGCACAAACCATCTCTTCAGACATTTGGGAGCTGGTGTTATTCCAAGGCATTTTGTGGGGCATGTTCATTTTCTGAACTTTCAGATGGTAGCAGTGGTTCAAAATACACATGCTGCTCTCTACCTGCCCAAGATCCTGATTTTATAAAGTGTATATTCTAAAATATTCCTGATATTCCAAATCATGTCAGTTCAGCTTCGTTTTTTCTATAGATGAAGCCAAAGACCATTCAGAATCTTCATCATCCTCCAGTCCTCAGCAGTCCATACTCTAGTCAAGGGGGAAGATGAACCACAACATGTGTTACACATCATCCATAAAGCCACCACAACACAATGGAAATGAGCAGGACTTGGATATCTTCTGCATGGCTTCTAGTGTGAGCAAAGGTGTGTGGGACTCCAGAAAAGCCACCATTCATCTTTTAGAAGAATTTGCCCTTATTTAGGGAGTACAAGGCTTTCCAGACACGACTGATCCCAGCTCAGCAACACTTTTGCTCCCATGTTTGCCAATGGCCAAGAAGCTAATGTACATTTGTTTGCATACAATTCTTCCAGTTAGTGAAACCATTATTAGAAACTGGGATCACTCTGAGATAATGAGAGGAGCTATGGGATGGCTCCAAGTCACAATTTTGACAAGACGTACACATTTAAATACCTCTGGAATAATTGCAACCTAAATACTTCTATTAAAGCTCCAGCTGGTGTTGATTTATCACCAACCTTCTGCTGCAGATGGGTGGGTAAATTATGAGTCCTCTGTATAGCATCCTGCAGGCTTTTTCCAAGAAAAATAAACAAAAAAACCACAGTGTGGTTTCTGCCAGAATGAAACTCCAGCTGAAACATCGTTTTTGCCTGTCTCCACCAAAGAGCAGTTCCATTGACCACTCCTATGAAGGACACAAGTAATAAACACTTGTCTCAATCATCAGTAACCTCCTGAAAAACTATGAATTTCACCAAATTACAACCAGCAGCTCTTCTAGCTGATATGCTTGTGTTGCTCCTCCTGGTATGCTGAATGGCAGGAGCAGGGTACCTTTCTGCAAACACACCCAAATTCCTAGTGGGCATTGCCCAGAGCTCGAGCCAGGAAATTTGACAAGCAAAATGGGATCCTGATCACCTGCTGAATGCTCGAGGGATGACGTGTTGCAATCAGCCTTCCTGGAACTGCTTGTGGACACGTGATAAGGTTAACACATGTGTCTCACCTACCTTTGGTGTCCTGGTGTTGACACTACATCTCTCTTTGGCAGCCCTGCTCCTTGGCATGAGGAGAGCTGGGTTTCAGGAATTTGTGGTGACCTTGGAGAGTGTCTCTGATCCCCAACATACCTGTGACTGAAAATGACAGGCCATGGGTTGAATGATTTAACTTTCCAGTGCTTCAATTTACCTAGATGCAAACTGGTGATAAGGACTTCTTGGAGATCTTTGCAAACTGCATCATGTCTTGTTCATGTAGGAGTTACTTATTCTAATTCTTATACCCTTTCCGCTGCTGGTGATTTAACACAAAGGAATCTACTACAGGTGATGGGCTAAGAAACTTTTTATAGTGTTCAATTAGCAGGATTTGGAGAGGAGATATCTGAGCTCTGTTCCTGAATCTGTGACTGTGACTCCTCCAAGACCTTGTCCAGGACACTTAAACATCTCCGTGGCTCACATTACCTATATCTAAATCAGAGAGAATAATACTTAGCAGTATGCAGAAAGGATTAATTCCTCACAATATGTAAGATGACTAAAGAAGCCTTGAGAACCAGAAAATGCAAAAGTCCTTATAATTTTCCTCACTGTGACTTCAATTTGTGGTCACAGCACCCATGCTGTGCTCTGGAGGGGTCTGTGACAGCAAGAGTGATTTGACTTACACCAAATGATGTGAACAAAGGGATCCACACCTCTGGCAGAAAATGCTCCAAAGTTGTGGGAAAAAAGGAATAGCTTGGACTACCCTGTCCTATTCTAAACACATGGTAGTGAAGATTTTGAAGTCTCAATATATTAAAAAGCTCTAAATTGCTGGACAACTGACTCTTCATGAGTAGTCATAGCAGTCAAGTTCAGCTGACATGTCTCCTGGTCTGAACTACAAGTGCCTGTCATATTAACTCTGCTACCCATTAATAGTTTCCAGAGGGCATTTCTCCACTTAGAAGTTGCTTCTTTTTTACTCTAACATAGCTTGAATTAGTCAGACTGCTGCCTTCCCAGACACATGGGTATTTTTGGATTTATGGAGATGAGCATTTCCAGGCAATGAGTTAAAACCAGCTAAGATTTCCCATGTGGAGGAAAGGGACACATAATCTGTTCTCATCCACTGCAGGTTCATCTCTTACATCTGCTCTTCCTTTGCTGTCAGCAGTGCTTTAGCAAATTGTTGCTCCTTCTTTTCTTTACAAAAAAAAATATTTCTCCCCCCCCATTCTTGTCCTTTTTAAGTTGATGTGTGGAAGAACTGTAAAAGTAAGAAAAAAAAGCCTAAAGGACATGGCTTTGACTCAGTTTGCCATGTGTCTTTTCACCCCAGTTGATGATTCAAGGCATAATTACCTTTTCAGTTCCACTTCCACATGGATCCTATGAAGATGTGGCTGTTTGCAGCGTTGTGAGGAATCACATTAAAATCACAAGGAGTAAAGATGACTCACATACATGGTACAAAGTCATCAGTCATGATGATCTCTCATTTTTCTCACCACTCACTGATGCTTGACACAGTAGTGAATAAAAACAATGCAGGGAGAGGTGTGATATTTAACTTGGCCGAGGTCTCCCACAATGTCTAAAGAACCTAAAGATCCCTGGATGAAATACAGATTGTAAGGACAAAAAATACCTTTATTATCAGTTTAAATTCTGCCTTCCAGGCATATGAAATAGCAAGATGACAAGGTCAAGGTAAAAGATATCTACAAGCCACAAACAGCAATGGAATTTGATCCTTGAAGCAGGGGGACTAATTACAGGGGGGGACTTTATACCACCTCTGATATAATTTCCCTTGACAAGTTGTTTATAATAAACAACTTGGGAGGGCTGGTGTGAGTGATTATTGCAAAATGGTGTGCCTTGTGGTACAATGGTCAGTGTGACATCCCCAGGAGAAACAGAAAGGGAAAGAGGAAAGGCAGCCCCTCCTTTCCTGAACCCTTGATCATGGGACTCATTGACTAGAAATGCTTAATCTTCAAGGGAAAATGGTTGTGAAACCAATTTGTGTGATGAATGCACTGTCAGCTTGAGCTAGAAAGTGACAGGTTGCTAAGTCCAGAGCTCTTTTCTCCTCCACGTTGTCCCTTATCAGTGCTCTAGAGTTGATCCAGCTCCTCATGCTTCATGAGATCTCCTGGGGCTAAAGTTCAAGATGGCAAGAAGAGGAAGCTCCTCCCCTGAAGATAACCAACACATGGAAGGATGATACCTCTACCTGGACCTTGTATCTGCTACAAGAAGTCTTCTTTGAAATGATGAGAGATAAAAGCCTGGCTTGACTATACAGGATGTTCCTCCCTCGGGCCCAACAGAACTCAGGAAGGAGGCTGTGTCTTCCCATTATCTCCCTTCATACTGGTGAGAACAGCATTGGGAACAGAACAGATTCTGTCCTTGTAAACCCATCATCCAGCCCCACCCTCCCTGAGACCTTTGTAGGAGCCCCACCAGGAAAGCATGTTACTGGATGAAGCCCACATTTCTCCTGAGGTGAATCAAACCTGTCATCTAGAGCTAGAGTTCCAAGGGGAAACCTCTTCAAGGCTCAACCATGCTGGGTCATTTGGACTTGCAGCACTGCAAAGTAGGAGAAAGACTGGAGCTGGCAAGTGAGACATGGATTCTGCAGCCTGATGGTCTGAAGTTATTTCTACATGGCTGCCCCAGGTTGTCCAAGGCCTATAAGTTATTTTGGGTAAGAGAAGGAGACAACATAAACAAGAATCAGAGCATAAGCCTTCCTTTTTTGGTCCAAGGCTGGACTCTTGGCTGACATTTAGACCATCATGTCATCTAAATTCTTTCAGGACCATGTTGCCACTAAACATCTGACAGGGACAACACAGTGCAAGACAAAGGACAAAACTCATTCTCTCCCGTATTTTTGTGCCATCCATTTCCATCCAAAAGGAGAGGAAGACATTAACTTTGCCTGGATAACATTACCTGATGCAGTTCCAGCCTTAACATGGCCTGGGAGGAGGAGCTGATAATTAGGCTCATGATTCATGGGTTAGGTGTGAGCTTCTGTATGAATACTCTACCAATTAGTGCAGACTTCCTGATCAATAGCAGGGTAATTATGAGATTAAGGTTAATGGGTCAGTCTCATTGAAGGCTTCCTATTCCATGCTCATGTCAGATTAGCTGATATAGCAGATTATCTGTTGTCATTAGTTTTACCTTTCCAAATTGCTGGCTACAAAGGAATAAGGGGCAGAAACGCATTGTAATTACCTCTGGTTTGCACAGGAAGATTCCTACACCAACAGTTTTAGATGGGGTGTAGTAGATGAGGACAGTCTCTTTCTAGTTGTGCCCTGTGACAGGACAAGAGTCAATAGTAGAAAAGTGAAGCACAGGAGGTTCCATCTGAACATGAGGAAAAACTTAGTCACTGTGAGGGTGACAGAGCCTGGCACAGGCTGCCCAGAGAGTTTGTGGAGTCTCCTGCTCTGGAGACTTTCAAGACACCCTTGGATCTGTTCCTGTGTGGCATGCCCTGGGTGTTCCTGCATTGTCAGGGGGATTGGACTAGATGATCTCCAGAGGTACCTTCCAACCCCTACCTTCTATGATTCTATGATTCTATGATTCTATGATCTTTAGATATGAGATGGGTGTCTAAATTCCCACTAGCTGAGATCTAACCAATGGGACCAATGGTGTCCAACAGATATTCGTCATGTCCTGAAAGGGACAGATCTCTTACCTCTCCTTTTCCAAGGAGAAAGATGTAGTAAAGCTAAAGCCATAGGAGCATTTGTAGCCCTGTCTCCAGGACACAGAGCCTTGTCACGCTGTGGAGGTCTGCTCCTTCCCAAGCCTGCAGGTCTTACTCCTGTCTAGGAGAAAGCCCTCTGTGAAGGTTGTCTTCTACTCTGATGACATTATTCAAGGAATCTAGCAAAACCAGATGCTGGGCATGGAGCTGAGATGTGAATGTTTGACTTCCTTAGAAGAAATGGGGAAAGTAAAAAGGTAAGGAGGTTTTATTACAGAGAAAAGGTAGGACTCTGATGACCAGGGAGGTCTTTCTGAGCTGTTGGCTGAGTAAAACCATGAAAGAAGATTCCATATGGGAAAGACACGACTTCAATCAATTGAAGTGGAACCAGAATCTCTATGACACTGCTGGAGGGTACCAAACAGAAACACCATCTAACTCATGGTTCCAACCCTCAGTCCCCTGGGGAGAAACTTCTTCCAGTTCCAAGGATAAATTGAAAAGAAGGTTCTTCTTGACATTTACACTTTTGCTGTCTTCAGAAAGAGAGAAGCACTCACAGGGACACTGATGAGTATTCAAGGACCAAGACACAGCCAAAACAGTTTTCCATTTATGACTATGCCATGGCCCAAACTACTAAGACCTTCAAAGTGATGCTCTTCTCATGTCCACTGGATCTTTTGCTTCTCTGCTACATGGCAGGCAAAAATGGTTCCTCTGCAGGATTATTACCGTAAGGTGGTGTGAGGGGATCTATTTTGCACCATCACACTTTGTTCAAGTAGCAGCTTTGCTGAGAATGAGATATTTGTTACATGGGTTTGCAGTGTGCATATTTCCTTTGCAAGGGGACCTGAATGTTGCTGTTCAGTCAATGCCTTGACAGTTTCAGACATTTTAAGTAATTTTCTCTTGTAGCTTTTAAGGCTTAAAGAAGAGCAGTTTGATCATGTCATATTATGCAGGTTTCTTTTTTCACACTTCCTTAAGCTTTATTCCCCATCCTTTAAATTCCAAAGTGATCGCCTTTAAAAGCTCTTTCATTCTTTAAAGACTTTTTGTTTGCTTGTTTTCAAGAGACACAGACACACTGTAGCCTCTCTTCTGAGATATTTGCAGGCAAACACTAGAATAACCAACACAACTAGTAGCAAAATCTATCATCTGTCCATGAAGACATACAACACAGATGTGACTACTTTGGGCAACTCAAAAATTGTTTCTTCTCTAGTACATCAAACATCCTGACTCACCCTACACTGCTCATGCTGCAGTCCAGAAAGGCTGGCTGTAACACAGTTACTCCAGATAGCCCAGCTCAGGCAAAATCCTATTTATTTGGCAGTAGTGGTCCCATTAGTCATCCCCAAATAACCCAGATCTGACCATAGCAAAGGTACAGTTTTAACACCCAAGGCTCTCCTGTGTTGTGTGGTGCTCTCTTTCTCTGGGACCTGCACCCTTGTTCTGGGAAGGTGCCACTCTTGGGGCTGCAGCAGCTTTGACTCAGCCTCTTGAAAGCACAGGGGATGAAAAGCAAAGCTGACCGTGTCCATGGATATTCTCCATTACCAAGGACATATTTTCCATCACCAAATATTCTGCAGACAGAGTCCTGCTGCTTTAAGGCTTTTGGAAGTTATTTGGACAAATTCACTGGGAGAGCATTCAGGAAAAATGTCTGTTTATCTTGTCATATTTTCCCTTAGGTCACCACTGTCAACCATAATACTGGGCTAGATGGCCAGAGTGTAGTCATTTTAATGTTGTTTTTTACAAATAAATTCAATACTTGTGTTTGCTCTCTGTTATTCCAGCCTGCAGTGTACAAGATGAGCACAAGAGTGGAATGAGAGAGGGTCAGTCCAGTGCCATCCCTGAAATGAGGGCAGACAGACATATAAGAACATGATGAGCATAAAAGGAGGTGTACAGGAGCAGACTGACAGTCCAACTTGAACACTGGCAGAATATGGGAGCCTTCTCCCTGGCTATCCTTCCAGTCATCCATGGCTCTGAGCCTAATGGTCATGGACAGCATTGTCAATCACACACCCATCCTGGGGCCTGGTGATTGCTAATTTATGGAAGGGACCTAAGGGAATCATCTCGTCCACACCCCCTGCTAAAGTAGGGTCCCCTACAGCAAACTGTCCATTGTCCAGGTGGGGTTGGAATCTCTCCAGAGGAGACTCTTAGTCTTTCAGTATTATAAATACTAAAAAAATGCACCTTTGCTTTTGCCTAAGAGCATTATATTGACCTTTTATGAGCAGAGTGTCAGTTTTCACAGAAAAATAACTCTGGACAGAGTTATTAAAAGATTAAAAAACACACCTCCAAAAAAATTAAATCCAGGCTGAAAAAACAAATATTCTTACCAGAACTCAGGGGCGTTTCTCATAACATCTTGCTTATGTTATGAAGTCTGATTTTATTTTTTTTCTAAACTTCTTTTTTTAAAAGGATGAGGTAGACTCAATTACTTCAAAATTTATGACCTGCTGATTAACCAGATTTAGTCTCCTGTTGTAGCACTGTGAAGTGCTGCAAGAATCTCTTCAGCTCTATAATCTCCTTAGTTCCTGTACTGACAGGAGAGGCTTTGCCTTGCTTGCATTTTTGATGGTCTTGTGCTTTATTTTCATGACAGCTCATAACTCACCTTCAGTGTGGGTGTGACTGTGTGTAATCTGGCAGGTCCCCAGGGCTCGTGACTCCTGGTGGCACTGCATCACAGCCCCTGGTAACACTTGCAATGGGCAAGTGATCACCTTGTCCTGGAAATAAAGGGTGATGAGGTTACAGGTGGGTCTCAGATGACTGCTTGTGGCTTGGATGGGTGTACTCTTTGACAGGTAAAAAACTGGCAATCTGGCCAGAACCAGAGTGGTGATGAACGGAGCGACATCCTGTTGGCGTCTGGTCACAGACACCAACTAAATGTTGTTGTGTTGTTCCCCAAGGCTCAGTATTGGGACTGCTTCTGTTTAATAACTTTATTCATGTTTTGGATGAGGAGATTGAGGGCACCCTCAGCAAGTTTGATGACAACAAAGGCTTCACCTTTCTTCTGCAGGATGAGATACAGAATCTCACCATGGTGGGTGTTGGAAGTGCCCTGTGGGGATTATCTCGTCCAACCTTTCTGCTCCAGCAGGGTCACCCAGAGCAGGGCCCAGCAGTGCAGTGTCCAGGAGGGTTTGGAACGTCCCCAGAGAAGGAGACTCCACAACCTCTCTGGGCAGCCTGGGCCATGCTCTGACATCCTCACAACAAGGAGGTTTTTCCTCCTGTTCAGATGGAACCTCCTGGGTTCCAGTTTGTGCTTGTTGCATCTTGTCCTGTCACTGGACACCACTGAAAAGAGTCTGGTCTCATCCTCTTGACACCCTTTAGATATTTATAAGCAATTTTAAAGGGAAAAGTGAAAGCACAACATCAAGCAGTGAAAGCAGATATAGTTACTCATGTCTGCTTGAGCCTGCAGATGTGAGGCATGTCTCAAATACCTTTACTGTTTCTTTTCTTTTTTTTTTCAGTCACCAAGTCTCATGGAGATGAAGTCACTCTCAGAGGTGATTTCAGGACACGGAAAGCACCTCGAAGCTCTGGTGGACCTTTGCTTTATGTCTGTAACAGGTGTTATGCTTTATATATACTTCTTGTCTCTCTTAAGATACCAACCAAAATAGAGTATTCTATTTTCTCTCCTTTGGTCATTAAAATAATTCTAATTTGTTTATGGCAGGCATGCCGCAGCTCAGGTCCAAATAGGAGTTTAGAGGAAACAATTTTCTCACTCTAAAACCCCCGGAACAACCCTCCCACCTCCCCCATCATTACTATTTGACAGAATAAGTGAGTGGTATTTATTAATTTCAGCTCTTGGAGATGATGTCACCACAGGGTCAGGGTCTGGGAAATCTCTGAGTCACGTGGATCTGCAGACTGAGGAAATGTCAGCAGAAAAAAAAGAAGTAAATATTAAGGTGAAAGATGTTGGAAGGTGGTGGCAGCTCCTGAAAGAAGCTGTGAGAAGCTGGTTGGTGCTAAGAGCAAACCATGGTCTTGGGTTAAATGTCAATATTCAGCCTGGTTGACAAATTAAAGCAGAACTGTTGAGATTGCCCAATGATCTAAAAGAGGAGGGAGGATATATGAACATGACTTATGGTCCTGGAATGTAAACTGTCCTCTTCACAGCTTCAGCTAATTGAAAAAGAAATCAATGCCTCTTTGGGGGGATGGGGGAGATTTGCAATCTATTTCCATCTTGTTAATTTTCCTATCAGACCCAATCTTGCAATATATGGATTAGGGCTGTATGGTGCTGAGGGTGGCTACAAAGGCTCACAACTTGGGCTGAGAGGGTGTTTGTGATATGAAGCAAAACTTTGGATGGTCAGAAACATAATATATATATATATTTTTTAACTATGATTCAGGCATCTTTTAGTAGTCAGTGCCTGCTAAAATTAATGCCAGTTTTAGTTTTTCTTCCTCATTTTTATCCACTTTATTGGTGGGAGGTTTTTAATCTCTAAATCAGGAGAAGAGAAACCAGAGATACATGAGGGTCTGCTGCTCTGCATTGAATGTAAATTCAGGCTGAGCTGCCCGCATTCTAGGTGGCTTGGTGGGGTCTGAAACCACACAGGGCTAAGTCAGATCATGACTTCTGAAAAAGCAGAAAAAAGTACCCCTAACAAAACCACCACCACAACCCCAAGGTTGTTTTTTTCTGTGTTGTTTTGTTGGTTTTTTTCCTTTGGTTTTGTTTGTTGGTTGATTGCTTTAGGTTGTTTAGTTTTGTTTGTTTGCTTGTTTTTAATAAACCCAAACAGACAAAAAAACCCTAAACCCCCAACTTTCCTCCTGTTTTAAATTCCAGGTTTTCTTCATGAGATCATTTCAGTTACAGTGATGCCAGGCTTTGTAGAGACACGTAGAGGAAAGGGTAAACAGAGAAGATTTCTCATCTCCAGTGTCAGTGAAGAGGAAACGTCTGACTGAAAACTTCAAGCAAAGCTGGCATGTTTTGGCTCGATCTGCTGAAGACATTCAAGTTTCACTTCACTGTGGGACCTTTGCCTGTGGTCCGAGTTTGATGTCACATGCAGCATCAGGTATTTTTGGTACAAAGCCTTTGCTTGCCTGTGCTGAAGCATAGCAAAATGTAATTTGTTTTTTCTTCTGCAACTGCAGCCCTGGCTGGGGACATGGTGGGTGTGTGAGCACTGGAAGAGTTCAGGACCTTGATTTCAACACTGGATGTGCCTGGTTATGAAGGAGAAAGGACATATTCTCACTTTCCTCTTTCAGTTCCTTGTATGTGGCAGCACATAGCAGCCTCCAGCCAGGAGGAAGCTGCTGGTTTAGGTTTCCTTTCAGGTGTATCCTTTTGCAGTATGACTCACTTTGTGTTTATCTTTGCCACATGATGGGGTTTTTTTACTTGTCTTTGGTCTCATGCTCCCATGCTCTTGGCTTCAGATGCCACCAGCACTTCCTGAAATTAGGTGTTTATGTTGTTCTTTGGGTGAAGTCACTAAACAGTCTTTGCCTTCCAGAAACAGAGGTGACCTAACTGTTTTTTTAGTAATGCAGGACTTGGAGAAAAGGGAGGTCTTGAGCTTGATGCCTACAGACTTAGAGGGACCCATAAGCCTGGTTGTAAATGGGCTTAGGCAGTCAGGAGCTGCACTCACTGTTATCAGACCATGCTGTCCCCTTCTCTCCTGCTGCCCTTCCTCCTGTCACATTTGTCTCCTTCTCCCATTGACTCCTACAGCTGCACTGTCTAGACAACTTATACTTCTGCAAGGTCCAAAGTGAGCAGATACAGCTGCCCCTCACATGTGCTGTATCTCAGATGCCTTTCTGTTCAGTCTCATGCATTTGCATTTTTTTGTATCACAGTTCCTTCTTGCTTTTTGTCCTCATTTTACTCTGTTGAACTCTTTCTGACCTCTTATGAGTCTTATCTCTGCCTTCTGTTACTCTCTATTCCTGTAACAGCTGACTCTGGATAAGACAATACAGGTTGGCATAATAACTTGTAAGCACATGTGGAAATTACACATTTTGAATAAAATAAGGGGAATTCAGGTGTTTGCAATTTCCTTTTCTGGCTACCTCTAAATAAATCATTGGCCTGTTTTGAAGCACTGTGAAAACACAGGGAATTGCTAGTTCTCTTCAATTCATCATAGCTGACATAATGCAAGTGATTTAAAAATCACTCCCAAAGGGCTTTGCTCCCCAAAAGGCAGGGATCAAAGCCTTTTCCAGAGTAATTCCTTTGAGACTCAGATTAATGCTATTTACAAGATGGTTAATGATTAAAGGTCAAATTTAGCTTTAAGCTCTCTGGTTCATTAATGTCACATGAGCTCAGATGGCTCCAAGAGCTTGGCCACCCTACAATCCCAGTTTGATCTTTTATTTCTGTAGCCCATCTGAAAAAAACCAAACCAAACCAAAAAGACATGGGGGATAGTAACATCATTTCTGGTTGCTCTGCCTAGGAGAGAGCCAAAACATGTGTCACACCATGTTTTGGTATGTGGTAGGAAGGTGAAGCCAGGACTTCACTGACCACAGATGGTCATCTGCCCTTCCAAAAGGATCAGTCACCCAGAAGGGGTTTTGCAATGTTTTTATTTAGTCCATGGAAGATACATATTTCTCACCCTGTGATTTTTAAAGGAAAATCAGCATGTGCTCTGTGCAAAAAGAAGCAGAACACTGAAGGCTGGACTCTCCTTCAGCTCCACCAAGTCTTCAGGCCTTCAGTGGTGGTCCATAATGCACCGATCTTCTGCACTAATCCAGACTTAAATTCTATTGAACTTTTCCCCCTTGATTGTTTCAGTTATGGGATGTGTCATCTTCCCCTCTCCAGTGTCTACTTCAATGAAGTGTCTGAGTGAAGACATGCCAGGCAGGGAACAAGGTGTCCTGAGGAAGGAATTAAGATAAGGATGGAAGTATTCAGTAGATTTAGCCTTGAAGCAAAGGCTGCATGGGTAGGAAAGGGTAAGATAGGAGAGCAGATGTGTAATCCTGCCATGACTGGCCCTTACTCATCATATTCAACAAGACTGGAAAATCTAAATCCATGCATAAATATTCAGGGCCATTTGAGATGTATCTTTTGTGGTTTTTTCCCTTTCTTGACCTCTCACAAGCACTGTGTCACATCTACAAGACCCTCAAAAGACACTAGATACCTCTATGCGATTGAAACAACCAACTGAACCCTGCTCCTGAATTTGATCCCATCCAACACTGCCAGGCAAAGGGGACCAAAAGTGGGATTTTTATGTCTGCTTGGGAGAGCTGACGAGTGGGATTTGGATGTGTCAAGACACAAGGCAGAAAGGGAATGTAGCTGTTAGTGAGGGCAAAAATGGAGGGGAGGAAGGAAGTGCTTTGGCAGTAAAACAAATCTCTACAGTTGTCCTGTGGTTCCTTCCTCATGGGACTCACTCCCTGTTTCAAGCTCTGGTGCTACTAGCACTGTGAGCTGTGCAGAAAACCATGTGGCTTGGGCATACATTTTGGGTTACAATACACATTTCCTTTCTGCTGGTGTAAGAAAAAGTCAAAGGAGGGCACAGTGCAGAGAACATTATCGATGCACGGACACCTTCCCCACCTCTCAAAGAGTCATCCTTGCTATTTAACAGTTCTGTAAAACTCTGGAGGGCTGCACTAAACTGTAAATTATAGGTGTGATACTTAGAGACAGATATGTTATGCAACAACTATACTTTAAAAGCTGTGAAAGAGGGCCTGCTGGGCAGAAAAGTTGAAATCTCAGGCTTGGACAACACAGGAATGTGAAGCAGGGATGAGCCTGGGTAAGTTCATAACTTCCAATACATCCTGCTCTGGTTCTCCCATCTCTGATAGATGGTATGTAGGGTAAAAATGAAATTAATATGCAGATGAAGATGCGAGCACACCTTGAGGGACTTGCTACTGGCAAGGCTTTGAGCCTTACTTTTGCACCTAACCCATTCCAGGTGAATTGCCAAAAAATGTTTAGATCTTGGAGGTGGCATTCATCTCACCACACTTCAAGGACCTTGATTCATGTGCTCAAATTTGCCCCAGGTACAAGATATCTATGTGGATTTGGAAGATAAGTCCCAAGATCTACAAGACAAAACTGCCTTTGTGATTGGCAGCTGGAGGCCAAACAGATCATGTCAATTGGCACTGGATGCCCATCTCCCCAAGGGTTTTCCATACCACAAGGGTGATGGAGTAGCAGTCTAAGGGCTGGACCCACAGATATAATGATGTGTGGGACTCCCATTCAAACTTAGCCACCCACAGGTCTTTATGGAGCCTTTATCAGACCCAGAGAGAAGTGGCTGCTCCAGCCAAAACTGTCAGAAAATTGTTATGAGAGTGCCCTGAAAGCCCCAGGGATGGCTAGAAGATTAGAAACACAGTGTGAAAAGACAACCTCTGTTCTGAATTGCTGTGCACAGGGTCTGAACATCAGCTTTGAAGAATGAGCATCCCAACCTCTCTATCTCAAGCATCCCATGAACTAAAAAACAAAAGATCAAGAAAACCACAACTGTAATTTAATAAAATAAAGCTCCTGTTTTTAAAATATTGTTTGTTTGTTTGTTTGTTTTCCCTGGTTAAATTGCTTTTCTTATTAATCTCAGTTTTCCCAGACTTTTCAAAGCAGGGGCTGAGAGTTGTTTCTATATTGACCTGTTTCCACCGTCAGTACCTTGCTTCCAGTAAAATCACAGCACATTCCCTTTGTTTTCAGACTCATGGACAATCACATTTATCTGTTCACTGCCCTTCAATAGCAGGCAGCTTCTAACGGATTTCTGCATGAGGACCATGCCCCCTACCCACTAATTGAAATTCAGTGCACAGAGTCACAGCAGCACAGTGTGATGGTGGAGAATATCAATGCACCAAGCCAGGAGGGGGAATGGGTAGAGAGAAGTTTCAAATCTTCAGAGCCTTACAGTAAATGCAACCAGGACTTCCTCATGCATCAGGGTGGTGTAATACAGTCATGTGCCCCAAAACTTCCTCTGAGGGTCTCAAAATATTCATGAGATGGATATCTGCCCTCCCATAGGTTCAAGAATGAAGCAGGGATAAATTGAATGTTAGAAACTTTGCTACTTTTCAACCTGTGGATACAGGGAAAAGGGCATCCTTCATCCAGTAGCTGGACGCCAGTAGCTTCTGTGTTGGATCTGAAGATTGGAGTCTGGGATGCCCAGTTTCACCTCATGGCTCATTCAGGCCTGGAATGATGGTGAAGAGAACTGGGCTTAGTTCCCAGCTGTCTTCTGAATGACCACAAGCATCTCAGCTCACCTCTCTGTGCCATGCTCTCCTCATCTATAAAGTAGCTCATTTTCCTTTGAGAAGTCATTTGAGATGCTGCTGAAAAACACAAGAACAGATGAGATTATTTATTTATTTATTTTTAATAGCAAGACTCAACTGAAATATTTTTAAGACCCAATAGGGAAGGGTACACAGAATGGCTGGGGTTTATCTCAGAGGTTAGGGAAATGATTCATTTACCCATCAGAGGTGTCTGTTGCCATATATAAGGTCCTCCCAGACTCCAGCTGCCACACCAGAAAGGAATAGTTTTCCTGAAGGTCTTATGTCTTATCTATTTACGCTGCTATTTATGGAGATACCTGCACATAGAGAAGGTTATGTTGCTTAAACAGAGGTGTCTGGTGTCCCTTGAGATGTTTCCACATGGGGCAGGCAGATATGACAGGGGTCTATGAGAGATCCATGCTTTGGGGACAAGCAGCTGGAAACCTACTAGGAAATAGTAGGGTGAAAAAGATGACACATGATGCTTGTGTTTAGTCCTGTCCTTGTGTTATTATTTTCAGTCAGGATATCCCATACACCCTACTACTTTGGTGCCCTAGAGAACAGATGCCTATTTAAAAATAATCTTTTAAAGCTCTAAATGGTCTGTGGTTTAGGGGCTGTGGCTGGCATGGAATCGAGCCTCTACTGTGCTATGGACAATCCTTAGGAGGCCATGCCAACCAAGTGATCTTAGTGAGTCTTGCCTTAAAAGCTTGATGTTAAGAGATGGATTCTCCTGTGTCAGGTAGTCCAGCCACCAGCTTCTGTAATCAACTCAACCCTCCTACCACCAAGCTCCAGTTTAGAAGAAACCAGATTTCCACTCTTCTAAACTAGGAAGGCAGAACTTATGGAGATGTTCCTGTAAGGTTTTGAGATGGGTTGCTTTATTTCTTTCTGCTTCAGAATGAGATATCAGTATTTTAGTCTTTCCACCTCCCACCTACTAGGAGGCAAAACTCCTTGATAAGAGGACCTATCTCTCAGAGAGACAATTTGGGCTGCATTTAGCATAGCTTTCTGCCACTCCCCAAAGTCAATTCTGCTTGTACACACAAGGCAACCTTGCTGTTACTAAAAAGGAATATTTTTTAACTGCTCTGTTTATATTTGTCCTGGGAAGACTGTCTCTTGCAATTTTTGCAGACAGCTCTTGCTAAAAGGAGATCTGATCTCAGGCACGGTCTCCAACCAGGACTATAATTCCAGTGGTGATAACAATAATAAACACAGCAATAACCATGCCCAAATATAGCATTTGGCACTGTTTTTCCTGTTCAAATATCAGTTCCTGTGACTGTCATTCTTTGCAAGCTTCCAAAAGCTGGCATTTGGAAATGGCAGCCGCTTCCAACGGGCCTTTTGTCCAGAAAGGATTATTTCCAGTAGACTGCACTGCAAACTGCGGTGCTGCACTTCATCCCTCCAAGGTAGGGATGGGGACAGCGTGTGACTCATGCCTTTCATATGATCCTGAAAAGAGAATGCCTCATTGGTTCATGCTTCAGCTGTTCACACTAATTTCACCTTATACATTCCCCTTTTGTGCAAAAAGAAATCCACTTTCATTGATTTCCTCTTGGCTTTAGAAGCTCTCCAGAGATCTTTCTCCATTTCTCTTGCAGTCCTTTCCTCAAACTGCTTCCTTGCTCCATCTTTTGCACCTACCAGGACAGGAGCCAGCCTCCAAAAAGCCTGGGCATGGGGGAAATGCATTTCTCATGAGAGATATGGTTTGCTTGGTTCTCAGAAGGTGTGGAGACTGTTGGATGTGAGGCTGTGTTGCAGCTGGTCAGAACAAGAACTGTGGGTGCACAGGAATGACATTGTTTTCTTCCCAAATAAGTCAGAACCAGACTGAGATATTAGTATTTTCCAGAATAACTATGCCTTAGAACATGCCTCTGTAAAGACCTCATTTTGGTACTTCTAGTCCAAAGGAAATATTGGTGTAGTCCTGAATCTAATAAAATTTCAGGTTTTGGCTTGGTGGTTTTATTTGTGAGGGGGTGGTGGTGTTTTTCCATAACAGTTAACCTGAATCTTTTGAAGCTGTCACCATCTGTGTACTGGTTTAATTGTATCCCACTCATCTCACCCCCAGACACTCAATTCTCTCACTGGATGAACATGGGCATGATGGGAATCAAGGTCTAGGGAAAATGCTGTCCATACTGGGAGGTGACTTCACAGCTGAACAAAAAGGTCTAAGATGCTGGAAAGCATTTTATGAAGTCCCTGAGCATGAGGTCAACATGACCCAAGCAAAATGCTTCCTTTCTGCTTAACAAAACAAAACAAATGGATCAAAGTGAATTTGAACAGAAGTGAAGCTGTTTGTTTTTATTTTCCTCAAGGGAAAAGGGTAAAACTGTGTGTATGTTTGGGAAAACAAATTCACAGACAAATTACAGTAACCTTCAAATATGCAGAAACTGCATTTTCCATGAGTACAATGCACAGGAATGGGTAGATAATCCTCAAGCAGCTGGAGTGATGTGATTGCTTAGATTTCATAAGTATTCAAGATAAATTAATGAAAATTATGGAGAAATTTCAGGAAATCCTCTTCACCCAACAAGAAATGCAGATCATCAGCTCCACATGCAACCTAGAAAGGAGAAATAAACCATCATCAACCTCCTATTTGGACAAGAATATGTGGGGCTGAAGACTGTAGTGAAAAGGGAGAGAAGAATCCGAGAGAAGAGACTGGAGGAAGAAATGGATGAAGACAAAGGCAAGACTTGGTTCAGATAGAAATTATTGGAGAGATAAGGAAGGATAGATAATGCTGATGCTTTCACCTCTTCTTCCCTTCTGTGCTGTGACTATCTCATGATGACAGTGTGGTGTCACACAAACCCTGACAAGTATAGAAGGCCCAGATGTGCTCAGCAGCTGTTTGCTGGGAAACACCCTGTCTGGCTTTAAGCCTCAGCATGCTGCTGTTAAGGGGAGCCCACATCTTAGACTAGATCCATACACCCTATACACAAGACAGATGCAAAGCAACGTCTGCCTTGGCCAGACTGAAGTACCCAGGAGAAGTTGTGCCTGGAAAGTAAAGCCCTGCCACAGCCTGGACTCACCCACTGTGGGCTGGATGAAGGTGACTCATGTCCTCCCAGGAGTCACAGCCATGAATTCTCCTGGCTGTTACAACACTCTAGGGCCTTGACCTTACTGTGAGACAAAAGGAAAGGTCAATATTTTATCAGCCACATTCAATACACGTGTGACTTCCAGGATTTATAGCCTCCCTTATCAATCTGAGCATTTCCCAGTGCCTAAAATCAATGGGCAGTTTGTAGACACAATGCTGTGATTACAATCACCCCATGTCTCACTTAGATCCAGGAAAGACAATGTTTTTTAATTGTTATAACTGATATCAGGTGGAATGACAGGTGGAATGGGCCAGGCTCAGACACATCTTGGCACATCAGCATGGAAAGGCAGACCTGTGAATTAATGGGTAACAGTGGAAGGACTGGACTGGATGGCCCTCTTTGGAGTGCTGTTGCTTAAATAATCACAAACAGCTTTGCAGGCCAGAGAGGGGCATCATGATAATCTAATCTGGCCTTCATGCCTATCAGAAACCAAGTGATTTCACCCTGTATTTTCAGTACTGCAACAAGGTCTTTGGGTCAGGTCTCCTTAGGGTTACAGTTGAACCTATGCCCTAGAAGAGGAAAGCTCTTCTCTCTTCCCAGGCAGGGTGGGATAAGGGAAGAGATTTGAAGGTATTTCCTGTCATGTTCCCCTTGCCACGAGGTGAGAAGGTATTCTGAACAATAAAAACTGCTTTGAGAAAGGAAGCAAAGGGACAGAGCTTTACTTTTCCTTCTCATAATTCTGCTGCATCCAAGTGGTTCAAATGCTTACCCAAGACAAGGGATCTCCACTGAAAATTCAGTGCTGACTACAGCTGCCCTGTTGGTATTCACATGGAAAAGCTGTCCTTGGTGAGGGAGCTGGATGGAGGTAAGGTCAGACTGGATCTGCCTTCCAAGATTTGTGGAGCTGTGGGAATCCAACAGGCCAGAGCTTGAAACTCCGATGTCTGTCTCCCAGTCTGTGTTTCCTTCCAGCTGTCCAGTGCTCCCAGTGAACACGTGACCCTCCTGCAATCCCCAGGAAACCAGACACTTCTGGGAAATGACGTGTGAAACTGGGGGAACAATATTTAGGTGACTTGTCTTCCTTAGACGACAGTGTTTAGGCAGCTAAACTACACTCTCAATGTTTACAGACATCACCTCCAAGCTGACCATTGACCATTCCCCTCTTAATCCCTGGAAAATGTCAGGCACATGGAAATGTGATTCATTTTGCCCTACTTAGGTTAAATTACCCACAACCCGGATTACAGCTGTTTCTCTGCACCGACAATGGAAGCAACTAACTGAGATGCTGGTAGTGCCTTCTGTGTTTGATTTGCTGAGTCCCACCCCTACACCTTAAATCAAGGCTGATGTTTTCCTACAGTGCTCCAGCTCAACCAGGACAGCGTGGCTGAGTCACTAGCAGGCTGATGACACGGTCCAGTCGAAATGACCTGCCTCAGGCTCCAACCTTTACGCCTGCAAATAATCACTGCTGAGTGGCAAAACCACGGTCTTAATGAGATTCCGAATGGTTTGCTTGTCTCAGATCTCAAAGGGCAGCTGTCGTGGTGCATTACATCCATCCCCAGAGGAGGTTAGGCTGTGGAGCTGAGCAGTACGTGGCAATGGCAACAGGATCTCCTCCTCACTTGTACCTGCCATGGCAACTCTGTAGGTTATATAAAAGAAAGGGGGGAACCTCAAATTCTACCATTTATTTTAATTAATTTTTTTTTATGTTCATATGTGGTTTATTCTTGCTGTCAGATTTTCTACATTGCAAATAAATTTAAAAAAACCATCTTTTTCTTGTCCTACATGTTCTGTGGGGTGTTTGATGATGCTGGCAGTGTCCATAACCATGATCAGTGCAGACTCCAGTAAAGGCTCCTGGGTTTATCTGTCACTTGCATGATATCCTGGATCTGACAGTACCTGATGATATGTACTTTAAAATAAGGTCAAAAAAACCCTGTCATCACATTTAGGTGCTTATTCCCAAAACCCTTTCCCCTGGCTGCTCCAGATGGGTTCAGGTCCCATGCTCTGCCACAGATGTGACTCCATGGAAGCAGATTCACTGCATTGCTTTCCTTCCCCCAGTATAATACAACATTTTAAACTATCCCAGCTCAATTATTGTTTATCACCTCTCCAGGTATGTTTCCAGTTACCAGAGGCTGTGATTCCCACACATTTTGTTGTAATTTGGTTTTGGTTTCAGTTTGTTTTGTTGTTTTTGTTTTTTTTCCCAGCAGTCTTATAAGATGGGAACTGTTATTCCTTTGCCTGAGAGTGGCAGGAGGAGTAAAATCTGAAAGTTCAAGAGGTATTCAGGTGACTTGCTTCCCTGGATTTCAGTGTGGAAACCTGGAAGTTCTTCCTGGTAGCTGGAAGTGCTGGATGACTGGTTTGCCGAGTCTCAAATAAAAAATCTCTGTTAGAGCAAGACAGTTGCTAGAAGAGAGAAGGAGAGAAGACAATGACAGAAAAAAAGATAGTTGAAGAGGCAGAAAAGAGAAAGAAGGTGTTGTGGGTTTTTTTTCCTGCTAATTTTATTTTCCAGGCTGCTAAAACTCTACTTTAAATTAACTTCAACCTTTACTTTCAGAGGCAGCTGAGGAAATACATTTTCAGCTGAAAAACAGGCGGTTGCTCTCTGAGACAGACTTCCCCTTTGGGGCTGCCAAATCTCAATGCAGCTCTCAGCACTGTCCTCATTTAACCTTTCCCAGAGCCAAAAAATCTCCAAATAACTGGCTGCTTCATGCACTGGGCATTAACTTGGCTAACACCGGTCAGGCAAATTAATTCCAGTGAATATAAACTGAACCCTCCTGTGGCTGTCAGACAGCTAGTTAAGTCTTCCCATTTACTGGAAAGGAAGTGGGAAAGGTAAATAAGTCAAATGAAAAGTCCTCTCTAAGTGGGTGAGTGCAGTTGTCCTGGTAATTCTCTGCAGTGTGGAGGTCCCATAAGCAAGGGGGACCTTGTTGCCTTGGAGGAACACACCTCAGTAGTATGTTCCCATCATGTTGAACTCACCCATGTGTTCCAGGACACACTTGGATTTCTGTGCTATGCCCAGGAGCTATTCCTTGAGTGCTTTAGATAAGCACTAGTGAATTAGCACAGTGAGAAAGGCCTTTCATCATATTAAGGAAGGTGAGTGAAAGGGCTGTAGATTTACACCTGATGTAATGTGGTTCCTTCTGTAAAAGAACAGGACAGGCTCTTCCATAGTATTTTAACAGAAATCCTAAATATCTCTTGTGTCACAGGACCTAATGAAAGCAAAGATACCAGCTGCTTCATGCTAGTTAATGGGGTAAGGGTCTGCCTTGAAGTGGGTGTCTGGTGGTTCAGAACCTTTGAAGTTACAGGATGAAAGGCAGAGAACTTGGTAGCTTGTCTCCAGACTGCAACCCCAGTATCAGGCAGAAATAGGTTGACTGTCTGACTGTTTGCAGACATGCTTCTTTCATCCTACAGAAATGGGTAAGAAGATGACTTTCCTCGAAGCACTTTGTGACCTGCTGAGGAACAGGGTGGTGCATAAGCTAAAATAAACTAATTCTGATTATCATTTCAATTTATCAACATTATTACACGTGTGATCATGACATGAGGTTTTCAGGAAGTTGCTTATCAGCACGTGGCATCTTTTTGGTAGATACAAGTGCTAAAAAAATCATTGTTGTACTTATGTGTTATTCAGGGAGTGGGAAGATAAATGCAGGAATCCCCCAAAGGTTTATAGGCAAGTGATATAGCAAATCCCAGTTAACTCTTATCTGCTCAATATAAATAAATAAAACTTATTGAAAAACACATAAAAGTACATGGACACAGACATATATATATACACACCCCACATATATGTGTGTATATACATATATATATATAAGCATGTAGGGAAATATGGCAATGTAATTACATTTTCACCTATTTATAAAGCTGGATTAATCTCTTAAACCCTGGTGCAGCAGATTGAGCTTTAGTGCACTGGATTCCTAAAGAAATTTGCATTTTTGGTGCCTTCTGCAGAGGGATGTCTGCTGTGACTCCAGGAAGCATCCAGCATACACAATTTTCAGTAGATACTGCAAGATTGGCAGCTTCTTCAGCAGAGGGTGGACAGTGAGTGCAGGGTGGCATGCGCTCACTCTTAGTGATCCTAGGGTAGAAAGAGCTATTTTAGACAAAATAAAATGGGACAGATAAGATATAACCAACACAGATAGAGTGGAAGAACATTCCCAGGCCTTTGACACTGCTCCAGCAAAACCCCACGTGCAGTTTGGGTTTGGGATCCTTCACAAGGACTGCAGAGAACGGGCACTGTTATCTCCAAGGAGTGTGGATATGTTGATGTTTGTGCTCTGGCTGCTCCCCTCGAACTGTGATTGTTGTTCTCTCAACTCTACCACAGTTTGCCCTTGGTTTTTCTTGGTTTGCTGTCTGCTCAGAGGTCACCACCTGCCCCTGGGGCAGAGGTCGTGGCAGGGTTGGGCAAGTTGCTGCACAGATGCAACATCCCTTAGTGAACTGAAGCTGTGAAATGGCATGGTGCCATCTGAACCAGATGGGCACCGACGTGTTATCACTTCTAATGCAGCCCCAGCTTACTCCCAGGATGCTCTATGAGCGTGTTAGGTTTTGTTTGGGATGTCACCTTCTGTCCATCCATCTGCTGGTCTAGCATTGACTGAGTTATCCCAATTCAGAACACACTGTGTTGTGCCTTGTCCTCCTGAAAGACAGCATTGGTACCCATAGCACCATTGTAGAAGTCAAAGCTCCAAGATGGTCCTAAAAGCTAAAGGTAGTTCTTTCTCTTAATTCTGTTCTGATTTCATTTCCTACTGTCTTCTCCCATTCTTCTGACTTGTTGATGCCATCACCTGCAACTACAGACACTCTGGCTCAAAGTTTCTGGAGCTACCATGGCTTGAATAAAAGAAACACCAACAGATCTTATTCTCCATGTTCTTCGAGTTGCTGTGTGCCCTGGGCAAGCAGTAAGACCTTAGGTCCGAGGACAGCTTCTAACCACAAGGGCAGAGAGGTCTGGAACAATTTCTCAGCAAGTTAGGAAGCAGGGAAATTTCCCCCCACACACACATCAGCTTTTAAAATGATGCTGTATAAACTTAAGATGGGGGATGGAATCATGAGGTGACTGTAGAATGGAGCCTGGAGGTTCTTTCCAGTCCCATGTTTCTGGAGATATTGAATTTAAGGGTTAAATCAAGGGAAGGCAGGAGCTGAGTGTAAATCAGGCAAACTGTTTGATTGGGAATGCTGGGGCCAGACTGCATCCAGAAGGGGTTAAATTTGTCCAGCAGGAACTGGAGTTACTGGATGTCTTTGCTCTGTTCCCAGCTGCTTTCATAAAGGGTTTGTTGCTGTCTGAGTCTGCCCCAGCCCGACTGTCTGCAGCAAAGTCAACAATCCTGAGTGGTCTCTGGCCAGAGCCTCTCTGCTTAGAGGAGTGACAGGCTCTGCAATACCTGCCCTGGGCAACATGGGGTGAAATCCTCTTCTGCATTCACATGCCAGTGCTGGACTCTGACAAGTAACCCAGAGTGGCTGTCACATAGCTGTGCTAAAGTCCCCTGATGGGGTCAGGCTGCAACAAGAAACATTTGAATGAACGAAGGTGTTTTGAGTGACCTCACAGTGTTTGGTTAATTTTAGTCCCCTTCTTTCAGGCTGATAACACACACACACACAAAAAGAAGAATGAATTGTGTGTTGTTGCTTAATTCTGAATAAAACCACTGTGAATTTCACAAGATGTACATAATCATTCTCAAAATGTCCTTTCTAGCAGATGCCTGCAGCCAAAAGCAGATATAAATTTTTATCAGGGTCTGATTTATGGTCTGGCTTCACAAATATTCATATGGGTGTGAAGAAGCTTCTGAAGATGTGCCACAGAGCATTGCATCCCCTGTCATCTTCCTCACTGATTACTCCATCTGAAATTAGATTTGGTATTTCAAGTGTTTTCAGCTTCAGGCTGATTTTTCTTGCTTCGTTTAAAACTTAGGTTTCAAGCTGAAGATGTTTCACACTGGGCAGATTGGCACCTGTTATCTAAGGGTCTAGCTCAGACTGTGACTGAGTTTGGATCAGACTGCATGCTGGAATAAATCAGCATGATCAATTGAAGGGCTTGTTACTGGGCTGCTTCACACCAGACCAGTTTTCCTCTCAGCAGGATTAATAATATGCAGTTTTCTAATGAGCCCATAAAGTTCTGCCTCGGTGTAATATAAGATCTTTGACCTTTGTTTCCTTTCAAACCTGCAGGACATTTCTGTGTCTCCAAGGGTGAGAGAAGACAATCTCCATTTTAATTGCCTAATGTGCATGCAGATGGCTGGATGCAGGGCACAGGCATCTGAGGATCAGGGAAGAGGAGAAGGCAGGGGACACATTGGATTATACAGCAACATGGAAGCAAGCAATGCAAAGACAAACATTTCATGCACACACATCTTTGCTGCCACAAGTAATATCCTAAGGGATGTCAGTTATTTCTGACCGATTTCTAGAGTGTGTTGTTTTGTTGATGTTTTGCTTTGTTTTTTTTCCTGAAACAATGTGCACTGCACTATTTCATTATGTTCTGAAGCAAATATGGAACAAGGCATCACCCACAGCATCTCATGTACTCATATATTCCCCTGTTTCTCTAACAGTAGAAATAGTGGCTGAAAATGTTGCCCTAAGAGAAAGACATGAAACTTGGGTCACAGGTGGAGATAAAAGAAAAGCAAAACTTGCCTGACAGCTTGTTTTCCTCATGTGACTAACACTGTGTCTATGCATTGGCTGTTTATCTATGTAGCTGGGGGAATGACTTAAAGCCAAATACTGTCTCTGCAAGACCCAGTTCCCTTATTTGTTTAGGTATACAATACTCTTGCCACAGCTTATCTGGGGTTTCCAGCCCTTGATCTTAAAGGTCTGTTCAAAGCAAGGGGAGACCTGGGTGAGGAACCAGATCCTCATTTTATAGCTCAGGTAGCACAAGCATATAGAAGTAAAATGTCTTCTAGATCACCCTGAAGGTCCCCTGCAGCTGATGAAACCTCAGCTTTGGTCCTGTGCTACCTACTCTGGCTCTGCTGGTTCTAAGTTTTCTCAAAGTACCCAGAGAGAGAGTTGTCCAAATCCTTCTGACCTGACTGAACTTATCTTTTGAATTTCACTTCCATCCTAAATGTCTGAGTTTGCTTAGGGGAGAAGAAAATTTATGTCTATTCAAGGCAGGTGTGCCTAAAGGAGCACTGACCCAATGAAAGACTCTAGACTCATTTGGAAGCTTCATCTTAAAGCCAGTCAGTGCCACACACATTTCACCAGAAACGTCTAATGGAGATTTGCAGATGGACAATTGCCATGGGCTTGTGACCTCTCACACAGAATTCTTTTTGGAAGCTAATGCAAGCAACAGGCCAAGAAGGACAGTTTGTTAGAGGGAGGGCCAAGAGTGGGTCACTGGGACACGGGGTGCTAGAGCTGAAGCATGAAATGGGTCAACGAATGACATTTCAGGACTCGCAGGAGGAGTGTGTGGATATAGCCTTTCTTTTCAGCCACTGCTCTCTGTGTTCTACAAGGAAAGACCAAAAGAAATGAAACAAAACAAAACGGCTTCTGAGCACACAAATCTACTCAGAAGCCATTGCCACATATTTTGTCTCTTTTTAGTTGTATTACGACGTGGGCTGAATTTCCTGGGAAATACTTTTTGTTTGAGTTTGTCTCCAGGCAGAGTTACTAATCCCCTGTGTGGGTTGGGATACAAAGTGTTTAAAAAGAACAAGGTCAAATCTCTGTGGAGCATCCACTGGTTTTGGAAATCTGACTTACTCAACTGTACCTGTTGGGTGCAGGAAACAAGGAAATTAGAAAGAAAGAGAGACGTGAGGGGCAGAAGTACAGCCAGCATATGCATTGTGCATTTTTTTATCTGTTTATACTTGCTCCTGTGCCTGCTGAATCAGTATTTTTCTTCTGCCAGCATATAAAGAGACTAAAGAGGCTGGGGACAATGTCCAAATAAGTCCATTCCACTCTCCTGGAACTCCTTGGATCAAGTAGAAAGTCTTTGTCGACCTTAGGGCACAAAGCCCAGACTGTCCTCCTGGAGTGCCTAGCTATTGGTAAAATGCTTTCCAAGCATGCAGAGCTAAGCCCTCTTGAGTCCATCAAAAAGGAGAGTCAAGCCAGAATTTCAACAGAAGCTGCCATCCTCAGCTGTCATAGTCAACACAGAAGTAGAGATCGTATCTCAATGCAAAACAGAAGAGGTGGGAAAAAAAATTATGTTTCCAGGCAAGAGAAGGTTTTAGTGGAAAAGCTGCTTTTAATTTCACCCTGAAGTAAAAGTTAACAACTTGCAGAACTGAGACTTCTTGGTCCTCTGCAACCAAGGGCTGAAAACAGCTTATGTTCTCTGAATTCAGATGCTAAGTGGAGCTGGACCTGCTCAATGCTTGCACATGAAGACACCACAACCATGACTGAAGAAGTCAGGGTTGGTCATTAGACTCCAGAAAATGCTGAACTGGATAAAAAAGCCCCACCCAACAACGACACACCATCTTTGCAGAATCTTTGTGCTGGCAGAGGGAAACAAGAACTTCACCATGATGACTCATGTAGTAGAGTCTCTGTGTTGTTGACTTCGCTCTCTGTTTGCAGGGATTTCCCTTCTATCAGTGAAGGAGCATCTGGGCCTTAGACAAAGAAGAAACAGGTATTTTTGCCATATGTTGGTGGTAAAGACATGCTTCACAATGAGCTATTTTCTTATTGCATTGAACAAGGAGCTTCAGTCACAGAAAGAAAAAAATATCATCTGAAAAACTCTGTTTTCTTGGCTGGCAGAGTCTATCAAGGGTCAGGCTGGCTGGGAAATGCCTGGACAGAATTATTTGCCAGTCCAAAATCTCAGATCAAATGTTTCCAGGCTGTGGTGACCACCAGGTGCTGGAGAATGAAAAGGGATGTGGATTTATTATAATCTCAGTGTAACATATGGTCCTATCATATACCACTAAATTACCAGAGGTTTTCAAAGTGCATGGTGCTGATTCTTATGCCTCAGAGCAGGGGGAAAACTTTCTGGACCAATGTCACTCAGCAGGAACACAAGAGATGATGGGGGGGGGGTCTTTCTATTTTGGATGTGAGAAAAATAATTTGCAGGCAGCAGAGAGCACCCCACAGGCTGTTTCCAGTGATAGTTTTGAAGAGCTGAGGTCTCAAGAGAGGTGGGTAGACAATTTTATAGTCTGAGAGATAACTGCCTGGCTGGAAGTATTGAACAAATCAATCTTTCAGAGCAGATCTGAAGAGCAAAGCTCTATGGATCAGTGCTGATCTCAAGTGGAAGACACATGGGGTCTTTATACTGATGTTCATGGTCCAGACAAAGCCTCCCAAAGCAATAAAGCAGTCAAACCTTATCTCAGTGGAGGGTCTATGTGTGTCCTGATATCTCAGTCATGGATGCACGCATGATTGTGCTCTGATGAACTTGGTGGATGGCTGGAAAATCCAGTTTCCTGGGAAGGTCTGGGCTGTTCCGAGGGGCAGAGAAGGTTGGTGATATGTCACCACCTAGTGTTCATGCTTCTGGGACCCTATAGACGTGTGTGCTTGTGCCCCCATCTAGTGGCTGTCCCCAAGCCTGCAACACGTCCCTTCCTCAGGTGCCGTTCATCTCAAAGTGGGGAGCATCTTCACTCTGCTGTTCATAGAATCATGGAATGGTAGGGGTTGGAAAGGACATTTAGAGATCATCGAGTCTAAACCCCTGCCAAAGCATTAGCACCTACATGTTGCTCAGGAATGCATCCAGACGGGTTTTGAAACAGAAGGAGACTCCACAGCCTCTCTGGGCAGTCTCTTCCAGGCTCCATCACTCTCACAATAAAGAAGTTCCTCCTCCATTTGAGGTGGAACCTTCTGTGCTGTTGATGTTCTTGGAGAGCTACCAGACTTGGGACTGTGTCTTTTTGTAACTAATCTTCGTGGCACATTCCCTCGTGGTAAATGACTCGTGCACAAAATTCCTGTAGACAATGAAAATCTGATAGCAGCCATGCAAGTGTCACAGGACTATGTGTCTTACTTCTGTCCAGGTTCCAAACACACACAATCTGCAAGTGAGGAATGTGCCTTTGCATAGACACCATCAACTTGGTTAAAGCTGCAAAGAGCAAGAAGAATGTTTTGATGATGATAAATCAGGTTTCCCCTCACCCCATGCTCATGGCTTGCTTTTGGGCAAGCAAAATTTGTTTTGCAATGTGATTACAAAAAAAAAAAAAACAACAAAAAGTCCCCCAAATCCACCACCAGCAGCAACAAAAAAAGGATGATGAGTTCAGACATGGGTTGCTTCCCCAAGCATGCAATGAGCTTTCAGGCAGAGAACAGACATTGTCTGAAGTGAAAGTGGAAGCTGTGTGTAAACTTTTGGCTGCTCTGTCAAAGGCTGGGAAATGAGATGATATGATTTTGGTGCTGTGTGTAACTGGAATACCCCAGTGCACCCGAGACACTTGCAATAGTCATCTGCCTTTTACACAAGCATGGATTACTCATCAACTCCAATAGTGATACAAAGGGACCTCTATTTTCTGTAGATATTATTACAGCTCCTCTTACAGCATTATCTGAACTCTTTACAACATTTATTCTATCTCCCTTACAACTCTTCTAACAAGCCATCAGAGTTATTCTTGTTTGCCCACTGGGAAAATGGAAGTGCTCAGAAATACATACTGAAGATCCCAGAGGAAATAACTAGCAAAGAAATTAAGGAATTGAACTTAGGCATCAGCTTCCCACTGAGCTGGACTTTCTGTACTGAGATTACATCTGGCACACATCACAACATAGTTGAGGAGTGGGTATGGTATGGAGGGGCTGTCTGAGTAGCCTGTCTTTTCTCTGGAGTACTAGTGATCTCTCACTCCCTGTTTACCTGTTACAGGCCACTCAAGATCTTCTAGACATCTTGCTTCACTTGCAACTCCCCCATGTTGAGCTGAAATGAAATTTCTCAACATGCAGAGTCAGATCCATCTCTCAGCCCTCCTTATTGCTCTTCCTTGTATCTCTTCCAGTTTTGCTCGTCTTCTTTGAAGAGCAAGAACTGTGCTTCACATTTGAGATGTGGAGAAGGGCCTGTATGTCTATGGTACTCTAGCCTTTCTGGTTATATGCTGACTTTCATTTCAATTCTTCCAATGCCCTTCCTCACCACCCAGCTCGAGTTCTCCCCAGACTGCTTCCCCATCTCTCCAGGCTCTCACATGGAGAAATGAAGAGGTGGGTAGTTCCTGGAATACACCCTTCTCAGGTCTTTTTCTCCCAGAAAGAACAGCAGCACTGGGTAAAGTCTCCCAGACTTAATTCATCTGGTCAGCACCTTTCTAGGGGCATGGTAGGGAGCAGGATGATCTTGTGAATCCATTTCACTGTCCTCTCAACCAAAAGTTCATCAACTGGGGAGCTGTCCTGACAAAACCTGTCCATTTCAAAGACTAATAAACAAGACCTCTTGGATTCAGGCTGGTTTATGGTTAGCCTGGAAGAGAGAAGAAGAAAGATTGTTTTCCAAGCCCTGCAGAGATCCCAGATTTGATAAACCCACTCTTTTCCTTTCCTCTCCTTCCCTCACCTCCCAGGGGTATGATTCAAGTATTTATGAATGCAAATGCTTCTTGGGTCAAAAGCAGGTCAGAAAATACTGTGTAAGCAGGATAACTTGTCCTCTGTTCCACCAGGGCACATACTGCAAAACAAAAATATTGCCTGTGCCCCTAGAGTGCTCTGTTCTCACCCTTCCTCTCACACCAACTCGAGCCCTGTTCTGCCCCATGGAGAGTTTGGCTTTCTGAAGTAACAAAGGCTGAAGCAATAAATATCAGACTGATCTGCTGAGCAGCCCTGGATCTGCATTACTAAAAATGGAGGGGGTT
>JAOEGS010010539.1:0-27894 GCA_025447755.1 Corythornis vintsioides
CATATTACATATTTCTTTAGAGTTTGACCATGTTATGTCATTTGAACGATTGAATGGGATCAAGTGAAATTAGCTGAATTGTGTGAGGAAATCAGTGAACAAAATACGGATGCAGAATAAACAGATTTTGTGCAAGTAGCTATTTTTAGGTTTAGATCCACTGTTTCATATCTCTGGAAACAAAATTATTCTGCATCCTAAAACTTCAGTCTCACATGTCCAAGTGAGAAACTTAATAAATAATGTTTGTAATATCTGCTGTGTTGCTTGAGACTTCCTTTCAGCTTTGCCATTAAACTCTTCAGTGGCACACCTCAGGGGAAAAATGTAGATAAACAGAACTTTCTTTTCAGCAAAACTGTTAAAAAAGAAGTGGCTTGTTGTAATGTCACATCCCTACACATGGACCTTCCTGGTCTACGTGCACAGCAAAATGAAGTTACTGAAAGCCCAGAAGTAAGCAGCTGAATCCTGTGTTCACTGGAGACCTGACCCTGTGCCATTCAAGTCACAAAAAACTTGCTTCTGATCAAAGCAGAGCATTCCCTGTATGGAAACAAGAATAGTGCAATATGAAACTGAAGCTTGGTACAGTGCATTAATTAAATGTAACACAGTTGCACAATTACTTGTTCCCATAAGTGGCTAACATGTTCTTTCTATAATGAAATCAGAGCCCTCTGTTGGATAAATGATGACAGCTAAAGCTGTAAGCAATGCATACCAGGTACGAATTGCTCAGGGCCCCTTCTCTTGTCTCTGGTTTTCCTCAAGTCTGTGAGATTGGGACATTGTTACCTAAACCATTATCTAAAAGGAGGTAGTAGGTCAGGTATTTTAAAGCTTTCTTTTTACAGACAAATTTCTGTGGACTTTCAGAAATGTAGGCCATGCAATTAGGCACTACTAAGCTGAATGGCAGCAAAAGTAAGTTGTTCAGACTTTTCTTCTTTAATCTTTTACCTGGGATAAAAAGAGCAATGGCTCAGTGATGGAAGTAGTAACTTCCTGAGAATTCTTAAGGCATTGCCACATCTTCCAGTATTATGCAAACTATGTTGACCATAGCTGAAGTTTTTCTTAAAACTGCAATCCTGTGACTGCTGTTTTTTGGTTCTGGGTTTTTTTGTTTGGCTTTTTTGTTTGTTTGTTTGGCTTTTTTGTTTGTTTGGGTTTTTGTTGTAGTTGGTTGGTTGTTTTTTTGGTGCTTCTCTCTTTTTTAAATACTTTTTCTCACTGCTGAAAACAAAAGCTATAGAAGTTTCAAAACCAAAGAGGCAAACAAAAATATATTAATAGGCAATAATTTTAAATATTTTCCCTTTAACCACCCTAGTGATTACATGAGACATTATTTTTAAGCTCTTGGGATTGATAATGCTGAATGGGAAAAAAACTATTCTTGGTTTATCTTTTTTCCATAAAACCTCTTGATTCCATCATAGGCGTATACAATGGGCATGAGGCAGCATTTCCTGCTTCCCTGCTGATGTTTGTTTGATCTGTTGAGTTTGGAATTAAATAGTGGCTCTCAGAGGGCCCCCTCCCCTCAGTAGCTCAGCACATACAGCCTTCAGCTACAGTATGTTGTGTTGCCCACCACTTGCAACAGTTCTGGTCAAAGCAAACGAGATGCCTGTAGCCTTTAAGATTTTCTCTTTGTACAGAGGAAACAAGTTTAAAAATACTGATTGTGAAGCTCAGATACCACATGATAAAGTAAAAATAAGATCTCACACTGAAGAAGCACTTCCATATTAGTATCAGGGCCAATGGAAAACTTGGCTTGGTCCTTTGTAATTTTTGCCCCACCTATGGCAGCAGAAAAATGTGGAAACATTGAGTAAGAATGAACTGCTGAGCATTCTTGTGTTTATATTTTGGCAAAGAAAAGTGATACAAAATTAATCCTTTCCCCACTGCCCTTGCTATATTTTTTTGTGCTTCCTCCTTTATTTTTTCTTCACATTTTTCTTTCTCCCTCTTGTGTTTATTTATCTTTGCACAAAATCCTTTCCTGTCTTGCTTTAGGTTTGTTATGTGTGGAGGTACGTAATCATAGGATGGTAGGACCTCTAAAGGTCATCTATTGCAACTCCATTGCAGTGAGCTGGGACACCCTCAACTAAATCAGGTTGCTCAGAGCCTCATCAAGCCTGACCTTGAATATCTCCAGGGCTGGGGTCTCCATCACCTCGCTGGGAAACAGTTGCAGTGTTCCACTACCTTCACAGTAGAGAACTTCTTAACTTGCGATTTAAATCTGCCCTCCTCTTGTTTGAAACCATTGCCCCTCCTCCTGTTGCTGCATGTCCTTCTAAACAGTCCTTCTCCAAATTTCTTGTAGGCCTCCTTCAGCTACTGGAAGGCTGTTCTAAAGTCTCCCTAGAGCCTTCTCTAGGCTGAACAACCCCAACTCCCTCAGCCTGTCATCACAACAGAGGTGTTACAGCCCCTTGATCATCTTCGTGGCCTCCTCTGGACCCGCACCATCAGGTCTGTGTCCTTCCCATGTTAAGGGCTCCAGAGATGGACACAGCACTCCAGGTGAAGCCTCACCAGAGTAGAATACAATGGCAGAATCACCTCTTGATCTGCTGGCCACACTTCCTTTGATTCAGCCCAGGACACAATTGGCCTTTTGGGCTGTAAGTGCACATTGTTGGCTCTTACCCAGCTTCTCATCCACCAGAACCCCCAAGTCCTTTTCCACAGGGCTGCTTTCTCTCATTATTTTCTGTCAATAATAGCATATTTTATATCCACAAATATTAATAGATGGAAGCCAAAGATACTTAAAGGTGAGTAGTTTCTTTACATGCTCTTCTTGTATTCAAAACACACAGCACAGCACTCATACATTGTTAATGTTATATTTATTTCTTATGTAACTGCCTAGTGTCCTCTAATGATTCATTTTCTATACTCATTCCAGTAACATAGCACTGTCTTTTTACCAGTTTCTGCTTTTCTCATGTTTTTGTTTTGTTGTCTTTTTTCTTTTGTTTTGTTTTGTTTTGGTTTTTTTCCTATTAATTCCTTTTTGTTACTTGGTGTCCCTTCAGTGCTGTGTTTTAGCTGTCACTGTCTTCCTCAGTATGTACTGCTGCAGTTTTTATGCACTGTTTTCTAACCTGCTGATTTTACTATGACAGAGGCAGGCAGACCAGTAGTAATAACTTTGACTAAAAAGATATTAAATGACTAAGAAAATCTTGGAACATTGCAACACTAAGGAATATGTGATGTTTGTGCTACTTATCTTTTTTTCCACAAACCTTGAATATCTATATCTATCAACACATAAATTGCAATTATAAAAATGTTTACTAGGAAATAAATACTGAGATATTTGAATTACAGTTTTTAGATCAAAGAGTAACCTATTAACTTACTGAGTGTGATCATGTCTTTTGCTGATGTCTGTCTGCTATGAGGTCATAAGCCTGTTATTTGAAGATAATGGCATTACTCCTTTCCTTCAGGTAGCAGCACTTGTAATTTCAATTCTAATAGCCTTTTTACCTTCTCTCCAATCATGACTCATGGATGACTCATTACCTTAATCACTCTGAAAGCACAAATTTTGTATTTGCTCTTCTTTTAATCACAGTTAAAAATTAAAAAAAAACCCAACAAACCTTTGAGGGAGGGTATAGTGTGACACACTGCAGCAGTGTAGGTATATACAAACATGCTTATTTTTTGAAAACCTCAAGGACTCTCAGTTTCCTATCCATCACCACAGACTGGATTTCACAATGATGTCTAACAGAGAAAAACCTGATGGTCAGGGATTGGTGAGAGAAGTGAAAGGGATATTTTGGAGATTCTTACAGCAAAGTTTGCCTTTGAAGGTCAGTTTTTTAATTAGTTGGTTTTTTTTTTTTCTGAAATACAGCTATAAGAAAGGAAGAATGTATTAATGCCTTCATGTCCTATAATAAGATATATCTTGAATATATATATTTTGCCAGTAATATTCATATTAATAACGGGAATATCTAAGCGTGCCTCATGTTATTTATGGTTAGTTATGCCTGATAATTGGACTATCATATGTGTTTAAATGGACTTATAAATTAAGAACGTTGAACAATGGTTTGTGCTACAGAAGCAGAATTATTGCTTAATATTTTTTTCCCTGGGATTTCTTCTTGCAAGAAATCACAGTAGTAATGCTGGAATTTAGATAGCATAGTTCTGGGTCTTACAGGACTATGGAAACTTGCTGTACACTACTAATGGCTTCCTCTTTACCCCTCTTTATGGAAGTCCATAGTATTTCACTGAGGAATCAACCAACTCTTAAGACATTACATGAAAAATATCTCTGAGTGTGGCTGAGAGACATCTGAGCATTGCTGGAGCTGGACACTGTACTGAATCAAAAAGCCAAAGCAAGGTAAGATGATCAGTCTTCCTCCCCAGAGAAGCAGAGATGGACTCGGGCAGCAAAAGTTGCAGAGAGAAGCTAGGAAATAGCAGACCCTGTTGGGGCAGTGAGGGGTGAGTATGGGAGGTAAAGGGATGCAGCAGGATGCTGGCAGTTATAAACCTGTCAGGCAGAGAAGTGAATAAAACAAAGAATCTCTCATTCAACACAAAAAGTAATAAGAACAGATGTGACAGAGAAGATGGTCTACAAACAGTGGCCTATTTGTAGGTGATGGTGGTTATTATTATTCTTTGGGTTTCTCTTGTTCAGAAATTTTTCTGTCATGCTGCCCTGGTTAAGTGCAAAGCAAATGGGTCTTCTAATATGTAGAAGGGTTTTTTCCACCAATACTTTAGCCAGGAAGATTAAATGGTATGGTGGTGAGTTTGAGCATTTGATGTGTATTCAAATGCAGTGCAAGTCTTTATGGTACTGTTCAGATTCTATTGCACATATATACAAAGTAATGAAAATAAGAAAGATGTAGGACTAGCTGATACAAATACATGCACTAAAGTTCATAATTTAGTACAGTTCCTACTGTAATTTTCCCATTTAATAGGATGAGTCTACAGGGTATACTCAATATATAGGGTACACACAAGATATACACAGTATACAGTGCTTGCCAATCACCATCAGAAATAATTTCTGATTCATTTCTGATTCAATCAGAAATCATTTCTAATTTCTAAGCATTTCAATGCATATAGAGATCTAGTATTTTTTATAAACCCAAAACATTTCTATTGAACTTTCAAAATTAACAAAAGTTCCTATATTTTCTCTAGATAATATTTCACAAACAATATAGTTGTGTGCAGTGTAACACTGGGTTTTAAGTAAATTTTTATCAGTATATTGAAGAACTTACCAGACATGTCGTGCAGTCAGATTTTAGTGGGAAACAGCAGTAAAGACCAATGTTATTGTTAATAGGAGTTAGAAAATATTGATCACTGTGTTATTGGTAAAAGTAACTCAACATTTCAAGTTCAGATGTAGAGTCTGAGCTCAGTCAAATTTGACAAAAATGTGCACTGGGTTGTTTTTGTTTTTTCTGGAAGATTTTCTGGAACTTATGGAAAATGTAGTTATGTAGTCTAAATATATTCTGTGGAAAATACTCAACTGTAAGGCCTATTTTCCTATTAAGGAGCTCACAGAGCAACAGTATTAATAGTGCCTGAGTCCTTGAGCTTCCCTGGTTAGGCAATAATGTCTGAATTCTTACAGAATAGAACACTTTTCTTTTTTCCAGAAAACATAGACATATTTCTCAACCACTCTCTAGTATTTCTAGGCAAGTGCAGTTATAAGCTCTGTTTTTACTGATAACATATGCACCAGACACCAAAGTTAAAAGGTGCAAAATAATAAGACTACATGCCTTTGTTCTTGTGTTTGGTTCCTCTGGGGATGAACTAATTAGGGAGAATAAAGCTAAAATTATGTAGAAATGTATTTTTCTTTCATGGTTTCTGCATCTTATTTGCTTGTCTGGAGAAAATGTATTTTTTTGAACAATGCATGGAAGACATATCAGCCTTTTCCTATTCAGCTTTTCATAGCTGTGGTCATTGATTACTTTACATTTTATTTTCTTTATCCCTATAGCAAGTTTTGAATTACAGGCTAGATACAATCCTGTACTCTTAGCTGTTTGAGAAAATCTGATTAATGAAATCCCATTAATGATTTTGCTGTGCTGTGGCAATTGCTGTTGGGGACTGCTGCTTTTCACTTTTCCCTCAGTATATTCTTTGGAAGGTCTCAGTGCCTTTTTTACACCTTCTACAGAAAAGTTACAGAAAGGGAGGTGATCTAGGCTGAGGACCCTAGCATCAACCCCTGTGTATGGTTTACTCACCTAAGAGTTTTTATAAGAGCAAAGAAGAGCAATGTTTCAGTCTGTTTTGGTCTGCTTACTGACTGCTCATTTTACATAATCTCTGGAGGTGGTTACCCAAAGTAAATTTCTTAGACACCATGTGTGAAGACTGGGGTGTACTTTTCTTTAATGACTTGATTCTGAGATGAAAAGAATCTTGCAGATAAGGTTCCTGCTGTCAGTAACACATCAGAGAAGATTAGGGAGAAAGAGTAACCTTTCCTTTAACAGGAAACAGCAGGTAAAAAGAAAATTAAAAGGTCCCTTGCTGTGTCCTAAGAGCTAATTCTAGATTATATGAGCTCAGGTGCTGCCATTTCAGTTGTGAAGAAACCCTGCAACCTGTAGGGTGTGCTCATGCTTAGTGGTCTCCAGCATGCACTGATGCTTATACATTCTATGAATTCTGGAGGTTCCCATCATCTAAAAGCAAAGCTGGTCTTGGAAAAAAAAAATTTAAAAAATTGGCAGATGAGACAGAAACAGCAGCTTGGTCCTATTTCTACATCTTTTTACTAAGAAGAGCCTGATCCTTGGCAGAAATAGTTTGGGTAGCTCTGTTGACCTTCGTGTTTCATTTCTTTTCCTTTTGGCTTATTGAATTTCCTCACATCCTAAACTCATTAATCTGTGGCTCAGCCAAATTCCCTGTAAACAATGGTTTAAAAGGTAGGTGCAGTATAATTTTTTTTAAGTTCTGTAACTAAGAGCAGATTTATTTATTTTTTTTTTTTACAAAGACATTTGTGTTATAATACAAAGGTTCTCTAACTGGGAGCCACAGGTTTGTCATTACCAGAACCATTCAAGTGTCTGTGTATTTGAATTATTACACAGATCCAGGATTCTAGACTTCTTATGAGAAGACTTCCTACATGAGCAATAGGGGTCTAGGCTGTACAGGTCATTAAAAGCAAATAATTCAACTACTCTTGCCTCTTTGGTTCTTCAGATAGTTGCTTGTAAATAGACTAGCAATGTATTGGACATGTTTATTACTCAAAATAACTCCAAACTGGAACAAGGTTCACAAGCAGAGCATAGGGAGCCATGAACATGTGAGCTGTTTGTATTGGATACTGACATCTTGTGGTACAATTTAGTTTAGGGATGGATCTTCATGCAGTTTTTGAAAAACTTTCACAAGTAAAAATGCTCTATTATATGATTAAAATGACATTCAATATAAGGGCTTACAGAAGGTTGTAGAACAAGTCACTAGGCTATATAAAGGTAGAAGACCTCACGTTCCCTCGTGTATTTCCAAGAATCTGGCTTACAAACTGTATTTTTTTTTTTCCAAGTATCTTGTTTTCCAAGACAGTAGAGCTGGTAGAGGAATCTCAACATCATGTAGTAGAGCTGACTCTACCCACGTAGAGTTTTGCTACCCTATTCCAAGCACTACAAAAAAAGAGATTCAGAACAATGAAAGATTCCAATATTCACACAGAAATTACAGGGTTTTTTTTCCAAAGGTCTAGGGGTTAGAGATAGAGAACAAAGTATCTTCTTGGTCAGTACAAAAGCTGAAAGATTTGTGTTGCATGGGCAAAAAGCTCTGAAATAATTTTACTTGTAGGATTTAATTAACCATTCAGTCAGCACTGTTGCCTTTTGACAGGTCATTCCAAAAGCAGAATTAAAGGTTCATAGCAGACTTATTCCAGATGCACTCCAAAACAGCAGGAAAAACGAGCATTAGTGAAACACAGCCCAGTAATGTGCAAAGTGGGCTGAAGAAAAGGTATTTTTTTGTAGTTGAATTAGGAGAGAGAAAAAAACTATCTGGAAAGTGCTTATTAGCCCAGACACAGTTGTTGGTTCAGGCTTACTTTCATATTCAGTGAAACAATTGAATATTTTTGATATAATAGTAAGGACAAAGAGAATAAAAAGAAATGCACTGTTTGTCTGGCAGCTGCTCACTTCAACGTCTAGTTTAATGAATTATGCAGTCATGCTGGGATTTGAAGCAGTCCAGTGAGTAAGGCTTCCCTTATGCTTTTCTTTTTGACTTCATTACACTACAGCTCTCTTTTATATTTTGATGGTGACATCTATTGGAACTTTGAAGAATAATCTTTTGAAAAAAGTTCTGAATGTATATCAGTAAAAGAAAAATTGTGTGACAACTAAAAATGACAGCTGAAACAAAAAAAAGATACACATCTGTCATTAAAACATATACAAGAATGAAAATACCAATATGAAAAAGAAAAAAGTGTCAAGAGTTCAAATCAGATTCAAGAAAAAAAAAAAAAGTGCCTTTCTCTCTTGATGACAGGTGAGCTTAGAAACTTACCCAGATGTCTGAAGTTTGTTTAGAAGAAACCCATTAAGAGAAGCAGCAACCTCAAAATGATCAATTGCTGGATTTGAATGAATCCTCTACAGATATATGCAAGATTTTGACAAGTATTGACAAGACCTAATCTAACAGGGTGGATACAGGAGCAGTTAGCCATTCAACAAAGGCTCAGCAAGCCTTTCTTATAAGCAACTGAAGTCTGTGCAGTCAAAGGGATAAAACCACCCAGACTATTTAAAATGAAATTAACTCTCTTTTTTCTAAGCAAGCCATCTTCACACCTCTGGATTATATTGTGAATATGGCTTGAGTCTGTTTAGAGCTTATGTCAAGTGTCCCAGACTTGTCAAGAGATAGATACTGGTAAGAGACTGATACACAATGAATAAGTGTGGCCAATGGATTTATATTACAAGAAATTAGCCTATGTTTTTACATTTAAAAAAATGTGTATGAACTATGTAAGTCTAGCATTCAGTCTCTGGTGTCAGCAGTAGGCAGCACTTGAGAAACACTACCTGACAAAATCTCCAGGAGAAATCAGGAGATCCAAAATGTGCAAGGAGAGTGTGCTATGGCAAGCACAGTCCCTAGGACAGCCTCTTTCCATTCTGTTCTTATTCTCCTGAGGTTCCCAGAGTCCCTTCATGCACACCAGAGAAATGTGCCTTATTTTCCTTAGCCCATATATTTCATAACATCTGACCCGTGGTGAATAACCTCATAGGAATGTTTAATGTTTATTTTCTAGAGGTAGTGACTTTGGGGCCTTTTTCCTGGCTTATCCTTTTCTATAGAGATATGATAAAAAAATCCCCATTATTTCAGATGGTGAAAGAAACCAGAAAGGTCTTTGTTGTCTCAGATTACATGCTTTAGGGGTTTATTTTGGTTAGTTTGTTGGTGCTTTTTTGGCATTTGTTTTCATTTCAGATAATTATGATTTTTAAAGAAAATTTCTCAACCAACCAAAGGTTTTACATATCTTAAGATCTGGTTTGATTTTATTTATTCTAGTGTATCTTCACCAGTAGCAACATGGTTTATACCCTATTAACTCCATTATGGTAAAAAAACACAACTCAGGGAGCTAACTCTGAAATGAAGAGTTGGAGTATGATCTTAGAATAGCAAACATAATTGACTAAAACAATCTGAGTGCAAAAGTACTTGATCAAGCCTCAGATATCTTGACTATTTTCTAAATTGCATGTTCTACAAATCTTAGTGCATAAACCTCTTTATGTACCATATAAAATAATTGATAATGTCCTCAGTTACTGTTCTCATATAAATACTATATCCATTTCTTCTGCTGCTGTGTGAGAAATGTTCAATTTTTACAGCCAGATTTATATTCTTCATTTTATTCAGCATTTCCAGAGCCAGAGGGAGAAATAAAATTATAATGATGTTGTAAAGATACTTTTTATGATAAAAATATATCCAAATTAATCCTACCTTTCCTTTATTTAATAGAATTCTGTCAAATTATTTGGTGTTTCAGAAGAGTCTGTAAAATAATAAAATAGGAAAGAATCGAGTCATTCAGTCAATGTATTGTGAATTCTGTGTAAATGTTTCTACATAAGAAAAGTCCAAGACTGGTAAAGTATACATTTGTCTTGTATAAGCAGTTTCAATTACATCAGCTCAAGTGAGGAAGGACTTCAGAGTCACTTTTCTCCATCTAGCTGTGCTTTCAAAATCATGGATTTCTCCAATGAATATAAGGAGACTGGAGGCAGCAAATGAAAGATTCTTTCTCTAGGCTTCAAGATAGATAGTAAGGGATAGATTTATTTATTTGAAATGAATAAAAATCACTAAAATCTGTGCTGGGTACTTAACAAATAAGTTCACAAGAGACAGAGTAGGCATACTACAGATGTAGTACAAATGTAGATAACTACTTCTCATATGGCCAGAAACAACTTACTCATCTCAGAACATGTCAAAAATAACACAAACAAACTACAGTGGTACTAACACTCAAAACAATAATAAACAAAACAATAACCAGACAATTAATTCAAAAGGATCTTGTGCCCCTATATAATTTTCCTTCATCCAATTTATGACCCCAAAATTTAGCAAAAATCAAACCCCCTTGCATTCCAACTGATGTATTCCCAATATTCAACTTAACAATTCTCATATGGTGAAACAAAGTGCTGGTAATACTATCAACAACATTAACAAGTGGTCAACCACCACTTCTCCCCAAAACTCCCAGGATGTCATAAACCTTTAGTTGTTATCTTTCTTATTGAGCTCAAACCACGCATGGTACCACAACAGATTACAATACTTATGGCAATGCCACCTATGACTCCTGTTGCTGAAACTAGGAGTCCCCTGTTGCCATTAGCCAGGCTACCCAAACTGAACTTGAGTTCTTCCCTTTCACTTTGTGTAGGACGTCTCCTCACAATTTATAGATGTCTCCCTACCAGAACATACCCAGTCTGCTGCTGATGGTCCTTGTCTGTCCCTGCAGTGATCTGGGTGAGTAAGGGAGTCCTCCTGGGAAATGCTGGGGGCACCCAGAGGAGTCCTGTCCTCAGCAGGTCTCACAGCCAAACAGAGAAGGTCCCATCTGGGGCGCCAAATTGACTTGTGAAATCAAATTCTGCAACCCAGGAAAGGTTATAAAGCAGGTATGTTTATTACAGTGCCAGGTGCAAGGGCACATAGATAATAAATATGTAGGAAGATCATAAATATGTAGGAAAAGTTCTAACTAGATGAATAGTTATGTTGAAAATATACTGGGAGTAAATCTAAAAGGAATGGAAAAAAGAACTCAACTTTATCTAGGAAGTCAGACACTAGTAAGAATCAACTGAGAGCTGCAAAATATTTCGCTTAGAAGTTGTAAAAGGAATGGAAAAATAAATTCAAAAAAATCTGTCTACAAATCCAAATGAATGCCTTGTTTCAGTTTTAAAAGAAGATGGAGAACATGAAAGCAAAATGAGGACCGTTCATGAGTTTGAGTTTATAAAAAAGAAAATAGATATTGGAAACAAAACTAAGTAAGCTTAATGAGTTCAACTTTGGGCACCCATTATTCACAGTTCTAAAATAATGAAGGAATAACAGTGCTTTCATCACTGGAGATGATGAAAGAGAACAACAGAGACTACATTTCTATTAGATAAAAGGAGAAAATTATTGCAGTAATTTGATGCTCATTAGTCTGACCTCAATAGAATTCCAAAGGTTGGGGTTTTTTTTAAAGGATTTAAAAATAAAAATGTGCAGGTAAATAGGAAACAGTATGAAATGCAGCATGGGTTAAGCAAAGCGAGGTCATGGCAGACTAATGACTGCCATTTTTGCATGAGGTAAGTGATTTTTTTTAAAAACAAGAACTGTATATGTCATCTATCAACACTTTAACAAATAATTGTATATGCTGCTGTATATTAAATTATTAGCAAAATTGGGAGAGATTGTGATAAATGCAGAAAATATAAGGCATAAAGGAAACAAAACCAACAAATAAAGGATGACTCAATACAATAGTTCTTTTCAGCTTCCATAAAAGTCTGCTGAAATGGAATGAAATCACAAGTAGAAAGGGCAACATCAGTAGGAGATGTTTATTAACTTTCATTAATATTGGAAAATCTAGGTAAAATCAAATGAATTTATAAGGTGTGACATTCAAAAGAAAATGGAATACTATTTCACCTGCCACATAATCAAGCTGTGAAGTTCACAGCTATAGAATTTTATAAAGAGTGTTTATGGAGTTCAAAAATATTTAGATGGTCTTATAGAATAAAACAAATTCTAATGGGCTATTCAGGGGGCTATTTCTATTATAGACTATTCATTAAGCATCTAGGTAGAAGGGAAATTTTGTCTCTTCCTGTTTTAATTTTTTTAGGAGAAACTGATAAAAAAAACCACACTGGGAGTTAATACTAGCACTCTTTATGACTCAGTCTTGGCATTAATATTATTTAGCTTTTCTCTAATTACCTTGGCACAGAAAGTTTGAGTGCAGAAATGAAAATTAGCTGATAAAGCTGAAAGATGTCAAGACAGATCTGGATATAGTATAATCTTAAGGAATAGAATATCAGAAATTTAATGAACTTTAGTAATATGAACAGGAATGTCATTCACTGAAGAGCTAATGGCAAAAACCTGCTGTTAACTCAAAACATAAGTGACCAAGAGTAACTGAGAAGGAAGAGCTGGGTTTGCTAGTGTTTTCTAGGGGTCTCTGAAGAGCTGTGGTTGAGAAAGGAGTATGTGTTCACTGAGAAATTCCTTGTTAAGATGGAAAAATCCTAATGCTATTTTTACAAGATGCTGATGAGATCCTGTCCATAATATTAGATACAGTTTCAGTTATGGAGCAGGTGGCAACAAGGCTACTTAGAGACTGCAAAAGGACTCATCTTTCGAAGAAATAAAACAAAAAACTGAGAGACAGTATTATTGTCATTTTTTCCAGGCTGTCTGTAGTTTTCATGGGTAGCTGGGATTAACAGGGAGTTCCTCTTGTTCAGATATTGGTCATAACAAATGCTGATTTCAGACTGACAAAACTGGCTGCTGGTACCATAGGGGTGGAAGAAGAGTGGAGAGGCTTGCCAGTAGAACACAGTAGAACACCAAACCTGGGAGAATAAAAGGACAGTTTGCATATCACCTTTGAGTCCTCAGGGCATAAACATAAAAAAAAAGAGGATTTGGTAAACTATTTCACAAAGAAGCCTTAAAATACAATGGATAAAGTAATCATCAATACATTTTTAATAAAAATTTGACAGTAGATGTTTTGGAATTGTTGCCTTTAGTATTGGAATTCCTTGTCCTTCTTGACCTAAGCAGAGTAATCTGTACATTTTTAACAATATAAAGTGAAAGAAATTAAATAAGCAGTTTGTTTCTTGCTATCTCTTGCAAACAGAAATGCAGAATTATTCACTCACTAAAAACTCACTCAGACTGGGTGTCATGAAATCCAGATGCCTTGAAGCACTTACTCCATATTAGAAGGAAACAAAGCTCAGAGACAACAGTAACTTTTAGTGCAGTTGTGTGAGTGCGTGGCTGGGGATAGAGAGCTAGTGGAGAGAGACACTGAAGATTAAAATAGTGGGAAATTAAGATTTCAGATTTTGGGTCTCTTCCAAATTCCGTACTAGTTGCTATTAAGAAGTAACCATTTCCATATATTTATTTATATCTGAAGCATTACAAAGATTGACATAGGAAAACAGTTCCAATTCTTCTTAAATATTTTATAATTAATTTATAAACATCCAAGTTTTTGACATTTGTTTAGGAAAGACACCAACAAGATGTTCCATTAAAGAAGGGAAATTTATTTTCATTCTTATTAACTGAGGTAAAGCTTTTCTATCATCTTCCCCCCCCAGTTCTGTGTATATTGCTTTAAGATGTGTAGGTTCTTCGCAGTTCACTATTTTATACTATTTAGAAACTGAATTCTCTATTCTCATTGTTTTCACTGCTTTTCATTTTATTTACCACTTTGATTGCCTTCAAGATGTTGCCTGATGCTGTATTAATCTATTGGCTTATTGCTATTACAGTATTTCACAGCTCTCCTTTGTTGCTAAGCTCCTAGATAATGAATCATATAACCTAGGCAGTTTCTCCCTGTTAACACTGGTGTTGTTTTTCCTTGAAATTTTGTTCTTTGAAAAGAACAAAACAGTAGGTCTACTAACAAACAGTAGTTCTAACTAAAGCTCTACACCTGGACACTTGCATTTAGTTGGGGCTGTTAATTGGCTAGGTAGAGATATTTGGCTAAACCAAGAGCACCTGGGGAACCTGCAGTAAGTGACTGCATTAGTTCAAGAGTAAATTGTGAATGATTTCTTTCAATCTTCCTTAGACTTTTCACTGGTATAAAGAAAAAGATATTTTCTACTCTGGAGGTAGGTGTTATAGGATGCTATTACAGTAATATTAATAGAGAACAACATTGCCTTTTATAATCTTCTTGCTATATAAGCAAAATTATTCTGATGGTTCTAAAGCTGGTTTTTGCATAGGATTTTTGTGTGTGTGAGCTAGAGCTAAATGCTTATGGCTTGCTTGCAGGTTTGTTTTGTTCTGGTTTTGATTTTGTTGTTTTATTTTTTTCCTCTTCCCTCTGCATCTTACTGTCTTTCTCCTTATTGTATTCTCAGACCTTTTTTTTTGTGCAATCTTGAGAGAAGGTTGGAGAGCAGCAATTAGCAGTAGGGTTTTGTTGTTTGTTTACTGGGTCTTTTTGGCCTCTTAGAAATGGGCATTTAATTTTGTTGAGCATTACTCAGTTCGTAACATAACATTTCTCTTTTCATACCTGAGGACTTATGTTCTCAAAAATTATCAATGTAATGTTGAAGTAACCTCTAATTGGACATATATTTGTAGAGAAGGAAATAGTAGAAAGTCACAGATGGTGGTGTGGCCAGTCATTCTGAGCTTGTTCATGACTGGTCCAGAGGGCTGTAGCTCTCCATTTTGGAGTACACTGGCAAAAACCTTGTCTGAAGGTGTTAAATGAATGTTATTTTGTCCATGCTAATCTGTTACCTCTTTAGAACAGGGACTGGGTCTTCTTATAATGTAAAACTATGAATGTGAATGGCAATGCAAGTATAATTTACAGCTTTCTCTCTTTGCATATTCATCAACTTAGTGTAATTTAAGTTGTGTCTCAGTATGTTTCCTGGGCATTATTTTTACTGATGTGTGTCACTTTTCATGACATAAAATGAATACTCATTTAATTTCATATCTCTCTTCTAAGCCCATTTTGTAATGTCAGGATTATTCTTGCATCCCTCTGAGTCTTAAAGACTACCCTTAGTTTAGTATCATCTGCAAATTTAAAAATCTGACTACAGCTTTATCTAGACTGGTGAATAAAATATTCAAATCTTCTGGTGTCAAGCCCTGTGGGACTTTACTTCTCAGTGGCTGCCTTTATATTTTTTTCTCTAATCCCCTATTTTGGTGGGTACTTACTGGTACCCTGATACTGTTGATCCCTGAAGGCAGCAACTGCACTGGATCTGGAGATTGCATTTAACTGTAACCCTAACTGAAGTTTCTATAGGTTTACAAGAAAAGCAGGTACCTAAAAAAAAATCAGATCTAAAGATCAAGGGTGGGAAAGAGCTAAACCTTGGGATACTGACATTCAGATATGAATGCTGGGTCACATATTGGAGAATGCTGGTACCCAATATTGGAGAAGAGTTTAAAGCTCGTTTTTACTAAGGATTTACTCCACAACTAAAATTTCTTGATGATAACAGTGATCCATCATTTTGAATTTCCTCTGAACCTCTTAAAAACTCAGCTATGTCAAGCCTCTTGCTTTGTCTAGGCTAATAACATTTTTCATTTTTTAAAACTAACCAGATTTCTTTAACATGATTTACTTTTTCCATATCCACAATGACTCATAATGATTAAATTGTGCTTATATAATTATATCCTTTAAAATGATCTATAAATGTAACATCTCTTTCTTAAAGATCAGACTCTGAGGCATTAAACTTCCTTGATTTGTCCCTACAGATAAAAAATCTAAAACAAAATAAAAAACCAAACCACTAAAGGTGTTCATTGCAGGATTAGCCAAGAGCCTGATAGCTCTGGAAAAGAGGTTTGAAATTTGGTACTGGAAGGGATTTCCATTATTTTTACTGGAGTACTGGGGAGAATTACACTTGTGGACTTAAGAGCAGAGGAGCTGAGAGTCAGCTTGATTTGAGAGTGTGTGGACAAACTGAGAGAAGGAATTCTATGAAGGATTTGTGTGTTGAAAAGTAGAGACTTACGAATATGGGCAAATAAAAGGACACCAAGCCTTGAAGCTGGAGGCTGGGGAGTATGGGATAGCCTCCAGCTTGGTGAGCAGGAAGAGGATGAAGCTAGGGAAGCCTGCATGTTTATGTAAATTAACTGTATCATCTTATCAAGAAAGAAGGAAGCTGAAAGCATGAATGCCTTTTGTGAGTAAATATGTTGGGAGTGTGGGTGTATTTTTGTTCCATTTTACTGATTTATTTGTTTTCCTGAATGTTCAGTTCCTACAGTCAGGGCTCATAGCATGCCTCCACTTTTGAGGAAAAATAAATGCATTAAATATATAAAATCTGATAACTGTAAATCTGATTGTTAATCTGGCTATTTATTGTGTGTAATAAGATATTTTTCTTAAGAGTTAAAACAGTAGTGCACAAAAAGATGCATAATATCTAAAATAATAATGTACTCTAGTCTGGATGTGTTGTGGCCTTTGGGTATGGTTTGTTGTTTGGTTTAGAGGTTTTTGGTTACCATCCTTTTGCTTTTGAACATAGCATCCTTTTGTCTGTGATTTATCTTCTGTTACGAATACTAAAAATCTAGAGGGCTGATTTCTCAACCAAGAAGTTGAGGGAAAGAAGACAAGTGAGAGGAGACTTGATAGTATTATATTAGTAACACAGGGAGTGTGAGCAGAAAATGGCTGCCATATTTCTCTGTAACAGGAGAGGAGGCACCAAAAAACAACAACAAAAATCAAACAGTAATCATTAAGTACTCAGAGCCAGGTTCTAAACAAACTAAAGTAGATGGTCCTTCATATATGTAGCTCATATCTTGTCAATAAGATGTGTGCTAAAAACTCATATTAGTCACTAACAATGGATGGCTTCTTCATGAGCTCATTAGTGACTAAAATAATGGAACAATGTGCAGCTCAGGAGGGGCTTAAAATGAAGCACTGAAGGGTTTGGAGGCTGGCAGAAAGCTAAGAAGTGCCCTGTTATATAATTTGACATTGGCTTTTTTCCCCTCAGCCAGAGTAGTTGCTTTTGTGTTGTGTTGAGCTGTAAAAAGCCACAGAATGCCTATTTTCTTGGCTATGAGGAGAACAGAGATTGGTGAGTTCATCTTTTGATCTATTCTCTTTCATTCTCTGACATGATCTGCAAGATGCTATAAAGACCCTGCGGCTGAATATTTTATAGCAGTGGTGTTGGAAATTGCCAATATTAGATGATGTTTATTAGCTTTACAGTCTTCTAAATTCTGCTGTAGTGAGGGTGGTAAGTGGAAACCTTTTAAAGGGAGAAGGAACTTGGGCTGCACATATCTAAAATGGATGCAACTGCTGTCCCTGTCTTCCCTGTGGGCCTTTCACAAATGGAATTTCACATAGCAGACTTAGCATACAAGATTGAGAGGAAAAGCAGGTAATGTTGAGGGTAAACAATTGTAGCAGTGGAATCCAGGTGCTTCCCAGACCTGTTAGCAAGTCAGTAGCTGCACTATTTGCTTTGCAGGTGCCTGTGGAAATGCCACTGCACCACCTACACCCCCCATCTGTTGCATTCTCCATCTTGCAGCATGATGGCAGGAGGGAAAAGTGGGCATTAAATACATAATTATATCTTGCACCATGCAGTTTGGGAACTTGCAATTCTATCTGTATTTATGCCTGTCTGTGGGTGAACTCGAAGGAGAAAGTGGGGGAGAGAGTAATTTTAGAAGGCTGGAAAACTACTGTTCAGTAGCCTTTAGTCATCTGCAGGACCTTTTGCCAGCTGATATACCTTATTAACAGCACAGGCAAGGCATTTATAGAGCCACCACATCCAGAGTCTCTTTCATAGACAAGCTGTTCATACTCTACAGGACCACAGCACTTGGTGAAGGAGTCTGAGCAATCTTTATTGAGGTAGCAGTGTGACCTCGTACCCTGCTGCTAAAGGAGGCATAACAGCAATGGAAGATTAATATTCTCTTTCTTTCCCCAGAGTGTGAAAATATATCTCTTTTTCAGCTCAGCCTCAAATCAAAGAATGAGATGGAAAAAATCAGTTCTGGTTTCACTGTTCCCTCTTTACTAGGTTGAGAAACAGTTCTTTTATTGTCAGATGATACACAGTTACATGCAATCTTACATTTTTATCAGTTTACCAACATTTTAAAACCACAATGGGGAAAAGAAATTATAGAATCCTAAAGAAGATGAGAAAAATAAACTGAGTTTTCATTTCTTTATGCATTTACACTTGGTACTAATACCTCCTGGTATTGATAGACTAGAAGTATAGCTGTAACTAATGAAAAACAGCACGAACAGAATAGCACATCAAAATGCAGTGGCTTAAAAACCACATCAGCACAATTCAAGAGTTCATAATATTAGAAAGTAGGAGCTGATCTTTAAGAATTATAAAAATGTCACAGATCAATGAACCATTTGCTGTCGTGCTCTAAGATCAGTCTGTATTTGATGCTGTGGGCTTAAATTTGTACTTGCAGTAAAAAATAATGCAATACTTTAATTCGTCTTATTTCATTTGTGTTGGTGAAGGTGCAATTGCTTTTGTGCTGGAAGAAGAGTAGAAGTACAAAAATTTCTAGACAGAGCTATTTAAGGAAGGGAAAATATGTTTGTGAAAACAGTACTGTTTATTCTTCACAAAGGAGGTCCATAGATTCATTACATTGTCAGTAATGCCTATGCTAAGCATTCAGACTCCAAACAAAGAGTCAAGACATTTTGTGGGGAGGAAGGAGGTTTACAGTAGTCTTAATCTGAGCCTCAGTTTTGATTTTAAAGAATGAGAAATAGCTATATGCAGTTCATTAGATATAGCAGAAGATTGCAGGATTATCATTCTATTCAGGTATAAGCTTTCTTAGTGTAGCTTCACTCTGGAGAGACAACAGGCCTCTTGCCTGCTAACTGCCTTGTGAAGGTATCAAAAAGAGATTAAAATTCAGAAGTATCCCCTGAGTTTCTATTTTTAGGTTGTATAATCTGTATTGTAACTGCTTTAGCAAAGAGAATTTCAGAAGGTCAAGATCTATTCAGGAAGCATCAGAGCTACAATTCTCATGGGACAAACCACAGCAGTTATTCCAAAAATAGACCCAGTTACAATAAATCCTGTATTTATTCAGGGTTTTTTAAAACCCATCTATTAAATAAAAGTCTGGCATGTTCTTGATCTTCCAAAAGCTCTAAAAAATGTAATGGAATGCATATTCTCTTTAACTGAATATTTAAATTTATTTGATTTTGTGAGATCTATAAAGTGTGATGATTACCCCTTAACTTTAGAATTTGGATATACAATTTAAATCAAAAGCCAAGGACTGTGTGATCCAGTCTCCCAAAATCCCATTTAGGCACTTAGAAGGATTGTAAACACAAAACATAAATGCCAGGCAGAAATCCAGATAATTAATCCTTCACATATAAAGACATTAGGCACTATTTTGTATTAAAATTTAATAGATATGCAAATGTAGGGTTTGGGGGTTTTGTTTGTGTGTTTGGGGATTTTTATAATGCGTGTTTAGAGAGACAGACATGTACAGCCTGTTCTGATCCAAATTTAGGGAGATAGATATATAGGTCAAATGTCTCAATTTCTTGGGAAAATACAGACTTTTAGAGCCTCAGTCATGCTAATCTAATTCCTTTTGCAAATGATTGAGGCCATTGTTAGAAGTTGGAAATGCTTGTCTTTCCTCTAGCTAGTGCACATGCTTGAGGTAAGCAATTCCATCCTTTTTTACTTTCACCATAGACCAACCAAGCTGCTGCTGCTGCTGCCTTTTGGGGGACCCTAAGGGAGTGGTTACGCTGAATTCTAAGTGAGCCACACTGTTCTAAATGAGCCCTGGAGTGATTTACAGCAAACTGCCTAGGGAGATTGAATTTTGTTCTGTCAGAGCAGGAAAGACATGTCTAATTTAGTCAAGCAACTTTCTTTCAAAGGTCTTCAAAGACATTTAACCCTTTCTTCATATAAGACATTAGGCATAACAGAAAAGCCATGTTAACATGATCACAGAAGGTACTTCTGCATTTCTTCTCTCTGGAATTTTCATTTCCAGGACTGCTGAGGCTGCTGAGCACTGTAAAAGTGTAACCTATTTGCTTTGGTAACGTAGCAAATGTGGAATATTTTTTGGTATAATAAAAGCTTAAAAGCCAAAGGAGAAGTGTTGATTCTGTGTTGTGGCAAAAACAAGAAGATAAAGGAGGACTACACAATTAAGAACTTTATGTAATAGTGTCTAAATTGAAAATGATTACTTAAATATAGTATTAAAAATAACTTTTACAAGGCATCGGTTAACCTGCAGTCAGTGCTACTAAACTGAATTCTATTGTCTTAAGATTTGTCAAAGAATATGAAAAAAAAATTACTACTAATACAAGGTGCAAAAATGCTATGAATCAGTGTGATGGAAGGAAAAATTTCAGTCCTTAAAAAAAAACCCAACCAAACAAAAAACCACAGTATAAGTATACTCTTGATTCAGAAAGTTATTAATAGCTGCACACAGGGAGTAATTCTAAAAACCTTATTTATTCCTTGAACCTTGCTTTGTACGGAAAAATCTTACATTAAAATAATCCATAGAAAGCATATTTTTTCCCTCTGCTAGTTCACACATGGATAATTCATCAACCAGTTCTCAAAATAAGGAGAAATCTTTTTTTCCCTTATAATTATAATGTGTGTCTTGTTGTAGCTCCTATTTAGGATCAATTTAAAACATGAAATGGTATAAGAAAAAAAGTTTCTTTCTTCTGCTCTTTGCACCTTGTAATCACAGTGAAAATGTTTTCTGAAGGAGCTTCTAGAAATTATTCCAAGATAAGCATTTGCCACAGGAATATGATATGTTTGGAGGAGTTTTAAAAAGAGGGGTGGGTGAAAACTCTAAATTTCACTTCGGGGACAAATCTGACTGTATCAGAGTCTCTTTATTTAACTTAGCAGTAGGAGCTTGTCATATAAAGCAATTACTAATCAGTCACAAAAAAGGGAAAGGTAGAGACTAGCATCTTAAAAATCTGTGCTGTGTTAGCTACTTTTCATCTAGTGTTTTTCCAGGCAAAACAGTTGCAGCAGATCTCTATTTGGTGATATAAAGCAGAAACATTTCACAATCCTAGCGGGTCTTAACGTTGAAATATTAATGTCCTCTTCCTTTCCACCTTCTCTTCTGTCATGATGCTTTTTAAGTTTTATGATATATTTGACACAAAAAAGGCTTTTGCATTTAGGAAAAGCAAAGGATCCAGTTAGACATCTGGCTAAACAAAGGGATTATTAATTTATTTTTGTGTGATTCTCTCCCACCCATGCGAGTTAATTCATCTGTTTTTAACTTGGTTGATCTGTCCTCATTCAACTCTTGACCTAGTCATGTACTGACACCCAACTTTATATTCAGGCATAGAGCTGACTTCATGACCCTACTGGAAGTGTGATAGTCAAATGTGCCTGCATCAAACAAGGCACTGATGGAGTCTTGTAATGACTCATGCACAAAACCAGCCAGGCCAGGTGAGAAAGTGTCCAGTACTTTTCCCTAGATTTTGAGGGAGAAGTGGGAGGAATTAAAGAGTGGAGCCTTGTGAATCTGGCTTAGCTGCTGGGGCCTGCAGCTGTATCAACACCACGTCATAAATGCCAAATATCTCTGCAACTGCAGAGAGAAGCTCTTATTCCATTTGGGAATAAGGAGCTATTTTTCACAAAACATCGCCTTCCTTTTAACAAATGAGATGTGTTAGGATTTGTTTTAATGGTCTAATGGACTTAAAATTACTCTTTACGGCCAAGTTATGATCTGCTGAGAAATCCAAGTTTTGAAATCTGCTGAGACACTGCAGATACATTGCACACACAAATGAAATGACACTTCAGGCTATGAAGCATCTCAAGAAGATGCACTGATGCTGCACTCACACCAAATTTGATTTATCTCATCTCTTCCTTTTTTTTCATGCCTTCTCCTCTTATCTCATGGGTATGCATAGTTAAATAACATGCAGCAAATAAACTTCTATTAAACCTTTACCAGATAACTTACTTACAGAATTAATCATAGCACAGCCCAGGTTGGAGGGACCTTGAAAGATCATCTGGTCCAACCTCTCACAAGAAAGGGACCCTAAATAAGATTATCTAGCACCCTGTCCAAGTGCATATCTAAAACCTCCAGTTACAGGAACACTACCACATCCCTGAGGAGGTTGTTTTAGTGATTGATTATTCTCACTTTAAAAAATTTCTTAATTAAGATAAATTAGGTGGACTCCTTCTACCAAATTAATGTACCTACTGTAACAGATAAATCAGAAGAGAATTAGGCTGAATGCTCACTATTATTCTTGAGTCAGTAGAATCAAAGAACTATTAATAATAATCTAGATTTCTGTCCCTATACCTTTGACTCCCTGAATGTTTAGCAATATTTATCAGGTAACTGGGGATAGCAGACACTGAGTGAATTCAAGCATAAATTTAGATGAGCCTTTATTGTAATCTCCTTGTTACTATTTCAGAGAACTCAATTTCCTTTTAATTGTCTTTCCAATCAGAAAGGTCCCTAGTACCATGTACTACAGTTGTGTTTGGTAGCATTTGCATTCCCTGAGTAGAAGATCAGTCTGTTCAGATTAGATCAATCTGGACAGATTAGGCAGATAGACAGGTTCTTCATTTAATGAAAAATTGTTCTTTGAATTGCAAGGGAATACTTTTGGAGGAATGCTTAAAAAATGGTTTAAGATTGAAATAGAAAAAAAATACATTTAACATGTTATCTAGTTTTTTGCCCTTGAAAACGTTTATAAAGTCAAATAAATTTTTTATTTTTCCTGTCTTAAAAAAGCCCAACACTTCTCTTCCTCTCAAAAAAAACCTACTAAAAGGCATCTTTCCGGATTTTCTTATTGCCAGTATACAAGTATTGATTATTTTTTTTTTTTAATATGTAATTTAATTCCAAGATCACCCCATTCTCCTTTTCTACTACATAATTATTTCTGCTACAGTACCACCTTGAAAGTATAATCAAGCCTGAGCTTCCTTGATGCTACAGAGCATATAATTACAGAATAAAGAGAAGACTGCTTTGCTGAACTGATGCACAGAGTAGTAAAAAAAGAGCCATGACATAGGTAGAGACTGATGCAGAAACAGAATAAGTGATAGTAGACAACTCATGACAATCAGACGTTGTTCTGTGGATGTAGTCAGGTTTTTGCAATGCAAAAGTTAAATTTTGCAGGCTGGCTTGCAGAAGAAGTAACTTTTCAGGCCTTTATGGGCATCTCCTCTCCAGTAGCTGTGAGTGCCAAGGCTCTGATTGCACTTGCAGCTCTCCAGCAGAGCAAAGCACTTGCAGCTGTTCCAAAATCCTAAGTGATTCTGCTTCAATGATTGGTTTCCTTAGCAAAGGCTACTTGAAAAAGCAGAGCTATTTCTAATATATTTTCTACCTTGCAGGGCCTGAAGAAAAAAATATCTCAATTTATACTTATGAAGAAAATTTACTAAGCTTAACCATTTTTAAACAGCTTAGAATCATAGCACAAACAGGGTGCTGTCTCTGTTTTCTAAAAACACAAGCAATATATTTCAAACTCAAAACTAATTGTCAATATGAAATTCTGCTTGCTTATTTATACCTTTTTTTGTAGTGTCTGCATTCACAAGTTCTCAAAGTTTATGATTGAAAATGATTCTCTTTATTCTTCCATGCAATTTCCTAATTATGGGAGGTGAAAGTTTTAAAATATAATTCTATTTTTAAATTGCATAGAAGCCTCCTGACAAAATTACTTCTTGAATATATAATAGGATCACAGTACTTCTTGTGAGGTTCTAAAGGCAAATGGACTAAGTATGAGAAGGATTTTTTTTTTTATATTCCTAATGTGCTTTCAAAGAATCCACAGGGTGTCCCCATCCATACTGTGCCCTGCTCTCCAGTTTGGGTAATCTCAATTATCCAACAGCAGTGCATTGGGGCAGGAAGCAAAACAGTTGTTGGTATCAAAAAAAGGATAGAAATAATCTGTTATTTTTCCAGATTTCATGCCCTTTAATTCATCTGTTGTTTCTATTTTCAGCTATAACCTTAGTGTCAACTGTGTTATTTCTATGTGGAAAAAATAGCCATGGAAAAATAGACTTAATCTTTCTAATTTTTAAAAAGAGATATATTCTTACTCTACTATTTCTTTTATGTTCTAAGCCATAGCACATAAGAATTATACAAGCTGGTCACCTAATTGTAACTTGGAGTACATTTCTGCACCACATGCTCTCACTAGGGTATTTTCTTTATGTTATTCTGGAATCTATTATAATGATGATGATAGCTGGGTGCTGAATGGAATGTGCTCACATTCCTTTCAAACAGGATGAAGTTAGAAAAAGGTCTGACGACTTTTCAACTTTTCCAACTAGTGATATGCATTATGTTCTTCCAAATTAAATCTCCTTTTTTATATCCTAGGGAGGGAGTTAACACTGCTAGGGTCATACATGGTAAGATGTCATCATAATGAGTAAGTGATACTGCTTCTTTCTTAACCTCTCTTTTTGTCTTTGGTTTTCCAAGTTAGGGAAACAGGTACTTTAAGGTGAATGAAAAGCTGATGAGGTAACTGTAAAAAGAGCAGAACTCAATTGCTAGCTGCACTGCTGAAAGGATGTGTTCACTGAAAGTTTTCATTAATCTTCTCTGATTCTGCTGCTATTCTGTACTTCAACAAGGACCAATAGGATAAATCGTACATTCAGCAGTTTCAAGTGAAGAGTAGCTATGTGGACTTGCAATTGAAAGTGTTTTAGTAAACTGGAGAAATAATTGTTACTCCATTTTCAGTTTCACTTTGTTTTTTAAAAATATTTGAAAATTCTGTCCTTGGTAGAAATCATGAAATGCAGAAACAACAGTTGGGATTTTGGTGTTAAATAGTACTAGTTTCTGATCTTGTTTACTGTAAATGACAAGCTGAACATGAACTAACAATTTCAAACTGCTATTAACCTAATTTTAGGAACTGGATATGGGAATATAATTTGTAATGCATTCAGTATAGCATCTCTATTTTGCCTAGTACTGCAGAGCTAGTAGCAGCTGGAGTATTTTGTCCCTTTTTGGATGTCACATTGAATAAATGCCTTTGGAAATAGTACAGAGGAGAGCAATAAAACTTACTGCAGATTTTGAAAACAGCCTGTGAGGAAAAGATGCAAGAAGTGATTGATCAATTTAGAGAATACTGAAGAACATTGGAGAAATACAGAAATAAAGAATATGAGAGAAAGCTACAGGGTGACAGAAGTTTTCCAACATCTAATAGTTGTATTCAACTAGGAAATGGGAACATTTTCTCTCCATTGTGGTTATGATGAGGAGTAAACTGTAGGAGGCCCAATACCACAATAAGGCAGATTTAAACAGTTTATCAAAGTATCATGTACAACAGTAAGGACAGTGAAGAATGGGAACAAACCACAATTTTAACTGATAATTTAAGACAATTAGAGAAACATACTGGGAATGATTTAGAAATAATTAATTATGCCTAGAACAGAAGCTTGGGCTAGATAAACTTACAGAGTGACTTGCACACCCGCCGCCCCCCCCTCCCCTTTTCAACATTCAAAGTTCATGTGACTTTGGCATAATTTCTAAAATTACTTGGAAAAGACTAGCCAAAAGAATGGAAAAGTTAAAATTAGGAGAAAGTAAATGATTTATTCTTCTTTTTAAGCAGCAAGTGTAGTTTGAGGAAAATCTTTTTAATTGAACAACAATCAAGAAAATTGCTATCACTGATTAATTTCAGTATAATGGAAGAAAAATATATACATGTCTTCAATTGTTGTAGTACAGATAGTATGTTTGCACTGTGTGAAAGAAATTTTTGCCTTTGGCAATGACACAATTTTTTTTTCATTTTGATATTTCTAATCACATCATAGTGCAACTAAATCCAACATACTATATCACCACCTGCCAAAGTCTAACATTTGCTGTAATGCACTTTATAGCAGTTCTGTGACAGTCTATTTCAGCTCAAACTTGTACCCCTAAAGTAGTTGGAATATATGGTAGATATACAAGAAATAAAAGAGTTAGAAGTCATTTGGGTGAGTCATCCACAGACTAAAAATGAAAGTGACTGTATGTCCATTATGCTGTCAAAGGCATTATAGGTGAATTCAGTGACAGTACATGATACCACATATTACTGAAATGGGTGTACAGAAAAGCATTCCTAAATATTTCTGACATAGTTCCATTTTGCCACATGTACTTTTTCCGTTTGCACTGGAATTCTCTGTAGTCAATAATAAGTCAGTGTTTTTCCCAAGTTTCCCCTGTGATTTTTGTCATCTACTGTCTCCTACAGCTATGAAATGCCTATGAGTAAGTGCTAAATGTTCAACATTTCAGAAGGAAAATATTTTCCTCAAGCAGATGCTTCTCAGATTCTTCAGGAGCCTAAAATATTGCCTGAAAATGTTGCTGCTCCTCACAGGGTAAATAAAAACTTTGCAAGCTTTATTTGAAATGAGTATGACCATTAGTATTATTTTCTGTGCAACACAGGAAAATAAAACTACCTTTTATATGAGTAATCAGTGTTAGAGGAGATTTATTCCTTCAAACTAAATGTTTTGCTGCAATCATAATAATGCTTCCAATATTCATTAGCTTGTTTATGTGAATGCCTGGGTAATTGTTTCCATCACATGAGCCTTCCTAGTATGGCTTTGATATTTATTTAATGAGTTGAGTTTTCTTATTTTATAATTGTCCAGGGAAGTACTAGGAGACCCTCTCAGTATTATTTCTAAAATTTCAATGAAATTAAACCTATGAAATAATAATTCACTGCAATGACATGAATTATATGTCACATTTTGGTGACATGATTCTTCTGCTGTGATACTAGCTGCTTATGAGTTGCAATCCATTAAAACAATGTATGTCTCACACAAAGATGTAATGTATAATTAACTGAAAATTAATCTGCATTTTTTTACCAAATTAAACATAAGTGATGCAAAAACATAATAAAGTGAAGCTCAGGCTATGCATCAGAGGGCTGAAAAACTTTTTAATGTAGGAAAAAAAAAGTTTTAGATTATTAAGGCAATAAGGAAATAGGATAAATTTTATCTCTCTTTACTTCAGTAGTTTTTGTAGTTGTTCATGGTAATACTAGCTAGTGATCCTCTGCTGAACACACAGTAACCTTTCTCAAGCCCTGAAAAAATACTTGTAGTAAACACATTAATACATCAGAAACAGCTTTCTTATAAACTGAAACGATTATTTCAGTGTCATCACTGCAATTAAATTATTAGATTCAGACTCTTTCTTCCATTAGTTAATTAATTTAAAAAAAAATTATATTAA
>JAOEGS010010540.1:15840-30104 GCA_025447755.1 Corythornis vintsioides
CTTTACATGTTGCCAAGTTACTGGAAATTCAAATGTAGAGTGAAAACATTCTTGCATGTGTGTGTGAAAGTTTACATTCTAGGTCAGCCACATGCTCTGCCCTTTGGAGTTTGTGGCAAGGTAAACACATCAATACACCACTCAGACTGGAGACAAATTACTCATTTCATTATAAACCTGAGGACAGCTAGAAACATAAATGTTCATAATTCTACTCTCTTGCCTCCTGACTGGCTTTAGGGTGCCAAGTCTGCAGCAGTAGAGCTTCCAGCCTCTGAATAAGGCAGGGATAAGTAAAATGGGTTCTGTTATATGCACCAGAACTACAAAACTGGTAGCTTTCCATGTTTTGCTCTCCATAAAAGATATGCAATAACACATCTATGACCTCTAGCTCCCACAGAGTGTTGTTTCCTGGAGTTTTGTGGTGAAATGTCAAATTACCTGATTCCAAAATGCAGGAAGAACTGTGGCTGCCCAGAGAAGTGGTTGAATTGCCATCTCTGGACATACTTAAAAGCCATCTAGATATGGTGCTTAAGGATATGGTGCAGTACTGGCCCTGGAACAGTAGATAATGTTTGGACCTGATGATCTCAAATGTTTTTTTCAACCACAGTGATTCTTTGGCAGGTGTTCTGCTACAGCTGAGCCATCACAGACTACCCTGTCAGGATAACCTGTGCTGATTATCCTTTCTAATGTTCTCATAGAAATGGCAAAGGAACTCGTCTACATAAACTGTCTTAACTTACTTTTAAGTGCTTAAGTGAAGAAAAAGTTGATAAAAAGTAGTTCCACAAGCATCCTCACCAAGCTGAAGTCCTCAGTATCTTACCATCTAGCAGAGCATGTACAAAGGCAGTACAGCTTTCTCCTGTACTGCCCAGTTCCCTCTCTCCTAATCAAAATGTGGAACCAGTTCAGCTACTTGACTCACTTCACCTTTCATCTTCTTGGAAAGATCCCCAAAGGCATTACTATGCTTTTTACTATGACTATTGCTACTGTGTTTACACAGCTCTGTTATAAAAAAAGAACATCCCTAAAAATGTTTTTCACTTTAGCAACTGCCTATGCATCACACAGTGGATCTATTTTTGATCTAGGGATCAAAACTAATATCCATACCATCAAGGAGAAATAGCTTCCAATGTCATTTTCTCTCTTGGAAAGCCCTTAGGCATTTTCCTGCATGGTATCAGGAAGGAAGGAGAAATTTACATTCAGTACAAGAGGCTTCTTAAAATTAGCTGACCTCTAAATGACTCTTGATTGATCAAGTTGAGGTGATGCTGTCTGCCAAAGACCTTGCTGCCTTTTCCTTGGCATGCTCCATGTAATGCTGAGTGACACAGTTCCTACTGATTTTAAGGGAAACTGTGAGTAGTAAAAAGATGAAAACATCAAGTCACATATGACTAAATTATTCTTCACTAGGACCTTGCACTGGGGACATGCTTGGGTAGAGATGCAGTACAACATTCAAACATCTTTCAGGACCTTGTGTGAGCAGGGAAAGGGAAAAGATTATAAGCCCCTTGGTAGCACTGTCTGGGCTTTTATTACTAAAACAATCACTTTGCAGAAGACAGGCCTGGCAATCTCAACTACACAAAACGAGTTGTTATTGAAAAGTACTGGAATGCAATTTTTCCTAAAGAAGGCAACATAGTTTCACTTTAAAAATAATCTCATTACATCAATAGATCAGACAAATAGCAACAAAACCTGTCCCTTTACTAATGAAAGGGGACAATATTTTCCTATGCAGTATTATGGTCACTGTGCTCTACACAACTGCCAAACTTACTAACCTGCTTTCTTTTCTTTGTCACAGCAGATTTTGCATCTGAATCTTGATGTGTTGCTGTCCTGTTATCACTTGCTTTCTTCATACCTTCATCATCTGAAGGATGTAATGAGAAAAAAAAAAAGGTTTTGTTATTATTTTAACATGTCCTGTCTTTGCATTAGAAAACAGGGATAAAATCTTCATTTGAAAGGTTGTCACAATAATGCAATCTCTAGACTGGCAGTAAGTACAGCTGTCACAGAACTTTTTATCATTTTATAACACTGGTATTTGAAAATCCTCCTAGGAAAAGTCACAGGTTTCACCTCCTCTTCACAATACTACACCTAGCAGGTAATATATTTATCTTTATGGAATGCTGCACATGATGCCAGCTGCAGCATCACAGGTAGAAACTTCCCTTGAATTAAGCTAAGCAGTGAACAATGAAATGGTTTTTTTGATAAATGACATCCCAGTCATATGACATCTTTCTGCATTACTTCAGAACAAGTACAACATAATGTGCACTCCTAGTGCTGCATTCACCACACAGAGTTACAGGCATACCCCAGTAAGCCCCAGACAAACAATTGCACTGGTACTGAAGACCTGTGGCCCATAGGATCTCTGTAAAAATACATCCTTCTTACTAAGCTTGCTGACTTTTCTATCAGAATTAGTCACCTCCTCCTATTAAAACAACTCTTGCAAATGAAGAACAGAAAATACATCAAACCAATACACACAAACCCCATCCTAGCCTCTGCTGGAAAGCCCCCAATGTCTTAATGTCACCAACATTTACTCATTGTTGCAATCTCCTGTATTGTGAAGTTGTAAATTGATAGCAAGATTCATTTATATATTTCAAATAAAGAGCAACAGTAAGATTTTTTTTAAGCATCCCCAAGTATGGATGATATAACTACATCTTTGCAATCACTACCTGTAAGCAGAGTAAGCTGATGTCCAGGCAACATGAGAGAGGGAGAGTGAAAATCAACTATGACTGGTTTTCCCTGATTTCACGTTAAAAGAAGGGAAGTGAAAGGATATGTGAACAATATGACAAAGAATTTAAGTGAAAGGTAAGTAATAGCACATGAAGGGGAAAAGGGAATCTGTTCCTTCACAGATGCAGCATAATATTTGGGAATAAGCCAGTTGTTTTGAAAATCCTAATGCAACAGAACAAAACGAGCTTGGCAAGATACCACTCCTCTCACTTTGAGGAGCTTGTGTAACAGTCAGCATCCTAAAGTAGGCTCCTGAGAGCTGGTAAGAGTTCAAAAGTTTGGTAAGTTGAAAGTTAGCAAGTGGAGACAATCAGGGAATGTTTTAGCAGGTTGGACAAAATCTCACTTAACGTGGAGTAGATTCTTGCCAAATGGCAAGAGCTTTAAAAACAGAGCAGAGACTGAGAAGATGTTTTCTGTCCAGTACAACTAAGAGACTCATAAATGAACAGGTGAGATGAACATGTTAATGAACTGAATTCAAACCCAAATGAATGCCATGGAAGCAATGGCAGCACTTGTTTCCATCTCACTGCAGGATGAAGACATTCTGAAATATGAAGTGGGAATCCACAAGAAGCAGCTCTCGCTTTACAGATGAAGAGCAAATGCACAAGTATGTGCAACAAGCACATCCTGCAGCTCAGTGGGCTTAGCTGGCTCTTCTCTTGGCAGGTACAGCTATCAAACCAGCAACTGAATGGACTGTGGCCTGTGAGGGCTAGGTCCCATGAGGGGTGAGTGGCTGATGGCAGGGGAAGAGCAGGGATGTCACTCTTGGCAATTCTTTAGCACAGGAGAGCTGTAACATTAAGCTATTCCTTACACCGGAGCTAAGTCAGCCTCAGAGGACACTAGATGCCTGGCTATTCTAGAACCTTCTCAAAGGGCATGAGCATGGGAGGTGACAAGTCTAAATCTCAGGCTTACATGTACAGTAGGAAATATATGACACTAATCTCCATGAATTGTTCTCATGAGCTATTTTCCCTCTCTTCTGAGTCTGATTCACTCTGCTTCTGAGCTGCCTTTTGGATCACGAACAAGAAGAACAAGCAGCCCCAGTATGACTGCCACTTTTGCTAGCAAATCACCATTACTGTCCCAAGAGTGTCCATCATGTGTTGTCTGAAGGTGAAGTTTTCTGGGAGCGTTTATTGGCCACCAGAAGTGAAAAAGAGAAAGCATTCCGAAGACCACTTTTTTTTTTCTTTTTTAAAAACATTATCAGTGATGATCTGGGTTTACTTTATTGTACACTTATTATTAATGCACAAAAAGAGATATCTAATCCTGTACAGCCTAACATGTGGCAGCAGGTGAAGAGAGAAAGCTGAAGGTCTGTGAGACCAAGAAATTTTTTCCTTCTATTATAGCACAAGCATCTGTCAATCTACTGCATCCCTTCTTCTGTTCTCCTGAGGATGTCTGAATGCTGCTTTGCCACGTGCCTGCCCCTGCATGGCAACAGCTCCTTCCAAGGCCCATTCCTCTCTGAAGTCACCGACCACTTATGTCCTCTGGCCACTTTGGAATTTCAGGTATGAGACTTCAAGAAGTTGAAAAATGACATCATGCAGCATCATCCTGAAAAGTGTCTTGGTAACTCAGTGTCACCACTGTGCATTACCCTGGGCTTGTTTCCCTTCACAGAGTTGCCTCCCACTAGCAAATTTCTTGTGCTGCATTTCGGGAGGGCAAATTCTGTGTTTGAGAACCCATCACTTTTGTACATGCACCAGCTCCACACCCCCATGACATGCACTGCTCCAAGCAGGCTGTGATAAGTGAAGAACATCAAAGAAATCAGGGCTATAGCCTCTTTGTCCCTCTTGCTCACTGTGCTTGAGCCTCAAACGCCCACTCCAGAGGGTATCTGTGAATGCCTCTCTGAACTGAACTGCTAAGCCAGCTCTTCTCATCATATTTACTTCACACTTGAAATAAGAGAGAATTGCATGAAAGAGATTCAGGGGAAGGTGCCCGTGATCTTTAAGCATTTCTTCCTAAATCCCACTTGGCATGCTCTGAAAGGCAAACAGGATTCATCTAAGTTTTAAATAACCTCTTCTGTTTCTCATAACTAAAAGACACACCGCAAGCAATAGCAATCTAAAACTGGACAAATGGTTTCCATGATCTGAAATAGCCTGACAAACAAGGCACCACCTGTTCACTGCCCATCTGAGTTTTGGACTGTACTTTGTGATGTAATATCTCTGCTTTCAGCAAGAAGTGAGAGAAGAGAGAACCAGCGTCCAACTCTGAACTCAACAAACATTTGGGGAAATAGTTAGATGTGAACATCTTTCTACATTACCCAAGTATTCTTATTTCATACAACAGGAGAACTTCTTTATCTGTTCCAGAAACAGCCACTCACCCCCCAGTCAACCTGCATCTCGTTCTGAGCTCTGATAATCTGTGACACCGTGTCAGCTCCTGTGATGACAGAGGCATTTTGCTGTGGGCATCGAACTACCACAGGCCAGACTCTGCCAACCATGCTCACATTCAACAGAGAACCTGCCTCTGCAAACAGTTACACCTTGCTGTCAGCAGGATTGCTAAAGAAAAAATAATCGTAACTTATGTGAATAAATGCAGAAGCACCTAGCTCCCATCTGTAACAGAGCAGTTCTGCTTTGAGGTGATGGGCTGCCCAGGAGACTCCTCTCTGTCAGAACAGGAGACAGCACAGCTCTTTAATAATGCATTGCCAGAAATGAAGAATCTAAGTGATTAACACAACTTTGAATCATGGAATGTCAGGGGTTGGAAGGGACCTAGAAAGATCATCTAGTCCAAGTCCCCTGCCAGAGCAGGAGCACCTAGACATCCATTCCAGAGGAAATGCTACCAAGGAAGGCTGGGTAGCCAAAGAGAAAACCCGTGTCCAAAGAAGCAGGAAGACCATCCAGCATCAGAAACCACAAGTCATGAGCCCACGCAAAGCCAGGCACAAACTAGAGCCTGACTACTACATTTCCCACTTGGTGCAGTAAAAACTCATGCAAAAGCCATCCTAGAGACAGTCTGACTGTACACCAAAACAAAAAATAACCACCTAAAGATGGTCTGACTGTCAAGAAAATAGTGTTCCACTGACCCCTGGATAACTCTTAAAGCCTTTTGCATCCTTTCAGGAAGCTGGCATTACTTGGGTGAGCAAGCAACATTTACAGCCCCTTAGATACTAACAGCACTACTGTCCAAAAGCCTCCCCAAAAAATAACATTCTCTCCCCAAAGCCACCCAGCACATTATGTGTACAAGCAAGAAACCACCCCTTCTCCAAGATATTCATACAGGAGAAGCATGTCAGTTTCTGACAGTACTGTTTACTGTTGTAAAGTACTGTTCCTGTACTTTACAACCCACCAAGCCCACCAAGTTTTTCAGAACTACTTATCTATCCTATATGGAAACTGCCTCAGAAATTTGGTGTGGACAGTGAAGAGTACCAGCTCATGCTGTACATATTATCTCCCTTTTTATCATCCTCTTCATGCTCTGGATGAAGCATCTGGATGATGTGATTTCAGTATCCCAGCACTGGCAAGACAGCCAAGTGGCAGTGTGTAGTTGGAATTGGCTGGGTTAGTCTGGATCATATCAGGGTACAGCTCTGGAGTGAAGATAACATGATGCTGTTGAGGTTTAATGATGTTGGTATCACATACTTTCATAATTTCATTACTTACACAGTGCTAGTATATCACTCAATATTTGTATATCCAGAAGCAGATTCATTCATTTTCTAGGTCTTCTTTCCAAATTCAAACATCAGCATCATTCATTTGTTCAAATATTTGCTCCTAACAAACATTTATTCTGTTAATGAGGAAGAAATAGGTACTTTAAGAGGAAAGAGGAACTTGGATAAATCCACAGAACTACTTAATATCTGGGCTCTACCTTAGGTGTGACTATGAGCATTCTGCCCAGGAATGTAATATGGTCCCAGATGTGAGTCTCTCTTAATACTGCAGAAGATTCATATTTACCAAGATGGTTCTTTCACCATCTTGGAAGCAGCTGTGGTTCTTGTTGTGAAGGTAAGTCTGTCTAACCCCATGTACTTGAAGCCAATAGATCCTGATAAAATTGCAATGGAATTTGCCAAAAACAGCAGGCTACAATTAAAGGAATAATATAGCACACTTCACAAAAACTTAATAGCCCAAGTTCCTGTGAATCCATAGATTCACATTGTTGCTTTACAGACCACTGATAAAATGCATGCCTTTTTGGCTTCTGTATATTTGGCAGACATACACATCTATGGATGGAATTAGGGTCTCCCAGCCATGATGTTTCCTCAGGTTTTCTCTGAATATTGACAACTGCACCCACGCACATAATGTGGCATACACTGAGATAGATGTCACCAATGGCACATTTATCCCACTGAAGAAAAATACTGCAAACAGGCTTTTATCCCAGCTTCCCTGCATGTCTTCACACAGCAAGTGAGAGAAGACATTTTGAGTTGCTCAGATTTCTGCAGCTTTTTTTAATCCAGAAGTCTTCATATGACATAGCAGTATCAGGGCCCCGTTGGACAAGAGTATCAGGTTAAACTCTCCTTCAGGTTAGTAACGAAATACCCTGACATGTTGCCACATAGAGTGGCAAATTCCCTGGATTATAAACCATCTGTTGAAAAACAGTTCCCTGTCTAAGGTTATGTTTCTATGTCACTTTCTCTTGCTTTGCCCTCTGCATACACTACACATTTCTCTGCAGTTTGCTCCCTGATACTGCAGGTTGTGCTGCCCATTCAAGCTACCCTAGCATCTCAAATTGATATGGTATTAGGATACACATTTGCACATTTAACTCACTTCTCCAAAAAGTCTTTACTGTAAGAGCAAATTATAAGGGTAATTTCACACAGACAGAAGCTTTTAGGGAAATACTACATTAAGATTTTTGAGAGGAGGAAAGGCTTTTCCTGTGTTAGTGCTCTCTGTTTAAGACTAGCAGTTACAATGCAATCCCTCCTCTGCACAGGTCTTTAGTGAACTCGTGGCACGCAGCTCATTTGACAATAAAATAAAGCACAATGCGATTCGTTCAATAACAACTGGCATAAAAATAGAGCTCATACCTACATTCTCTTGCTGAAAGCAGATGGTTGATTGCCTTTCTGTCCTTTTACATTGCAGTCCTGTTCCCTTAGATTGTCTCTTTGTAGAGAGTGACATGCTGGGAGGTCATCTGCCTTCAGAGTATGAAGAGCATGGAAAGTGGGTTGGGCTATATTTAGAGTTTGGTCCCACTCATGCCAAGGTCCCCCCGCTGTTGCTCTCTTGCAGCACCGGCTCAGGTCTATTCCTGCAGATTCTCAGCCCACACAGCACACCAGGAAAGTCACTCAGCTACTACTGGATAGAGGTTTTTGCCATTCGCTCAAAACAAGTGTATCAGGAGCTCAGATGAGAGCTCCTTAAATCCCTCACTCTTTCAGCATTTATTTCTTTCAAGAGGATTTTCCCCTTCCAAGTGAATAAGAAGAGGACACTGCCTGGGATACAGCAAAAACAGATAGTCTCCTGAGCTAAGGTAAGCTTGCTTCATTTTTGTATTGTCATCATAAATAAGAAAGCAATTGATAATGACAAATTAGATATGGTTTTTTGTGGTAGACCAGTTCTGCATGTCAGGAGTAAGGGTTTGGGTTTTTTTTTCAATCATGAAATTCTCAATTTCAAAACATCAATTTTTATTATCACGTTCTAAAGAAAATCAGAAATAAAATGATCCCAGCATATGCAAACGAATATATATATATATAAGCTATATAATGAATATATGTATATATATGTGCAAATGATTATACCTTGTCTGATTTTACCTGGTTAGATTAATGTAAAAAGCACACAGTTATGCCCATAGACTGAAAAGTAAGAGAAAAACAGATATGTGACTGTATGCATAATGATTACATCTACAGATATGCATTTAGTTATGCTGAGTGCTGTTTTATCCATATTATTTTGTACAATGAGAGTATGGCTTCAGGATTGTAATACAGGGCTTGCTGCAAATAGCACAGATATATATTAAAAAATAAAAAAAGAGCACAAGCTCAAATCCCTTTACAGTTGCAAAGAAGTTGCTTGGCTTCAGACAGAGTAAAGGCAGGATTAATCACCATATTGAATTGGGTCTCCTTGCCAATGAATGTTTTACACTGGTCCTGCATTGCTTCTCCTTTTAAAACAACAACGTGCCTTAACATTTTTTCTCAGCACTATCTTAAGCTGTTGTAATTCTTAAGGAGAGGAGAAAAACCTGGACAGAGTACAGCACGGCATGCCTGTCTGTAAGGAGATCCTAGCACACTTCAGGTCACATGGACATGATACTGTGGTGTGGACTCCAACACGAGGAGATTGTTATCATGTAAACACACTCTGAAGCCACAGATTTAGCACTGGCACACACACACACATAGCTTCCTGCAGAGCAAACACACAGGGAAGGTAACCTGAAGAAATAGATTAGAAAGATCCACTTGATCCAAAGGTCCAGACACTGATGTGACAGAACTGAAATGTTCTTCATAACAACATGCAATATCAGCAGCAGTATCTGAGGAAAGGCCAGTGGGTTCTAGATTAACAGTAAGCAAAGGACAGAAGGGGTCATTAAGTCACTGGGAATTTATCTAATCCATGGCAGCTGGGTGAATTCCTGCACTCAGTTCAGCTCATCACATATCTGCTGGTTAAGCAATGCCACCCATTAGGCTGAAAAATTAAGATTACAAGGTGGCAAAAGTATTACCTGCTGAAGATGCTTCTCATTTTGGCTACTCTCAACTCTGTAGAAGATCATCTAATCTTCCTTCCCTGTTTTTTTTTTGCATGGTAATTTATGCTCAGAATCACCAGTGTAAAGTTTAGTTTGAGGGTGTAATAACTGTCATCCATTTCACAGAAAATACCTTTCCGGCAATCATAAGACTCTTTAACGAGAAGTAATTAAGGCAATATGCCGTGGAGACAACTTTGGCTGTCATGTGTATTAATTCAGATTCATCCAGAAGGTTTCTATTGCAAGAACTCAGGGAACATAACTTAGGTACTGTAAATGCTTTCATTGAGTCTGCCAATAAATGACAGGATTCAGGGTATAAAAGCAACCACTGTGGCCTAAGTTTGGCAACAGCCTTTCATCAACAGTCATACGCTGATAGAAAAGAGAAGAAACAAATACATGCCTAAATTTCAAACTGGTCAGATTACGCCTCAAATTGTTGCTTAATGAATCCACTTCATATTTGTGACAGCACTGTTGCGTGGGAAGATGTTTCCCCACCAATGCTGAAGACATTGTGGGGGTGGGAGATGGCTTAAAATAAAGCAGCATGAGTGTGACAGGCCTACAAAGACAGCAGTGACAGAGACCCTCCTGGCAGAGGTGTGCGGTGCTGCTGTATCCCAGAGGCAGTCTGTTTTCCAGGGGTGCTCATCCCATCTTCCCCACAGGAGCCAGGCCTACAAGGTCTCCGCCACCCACACCAATGGGAGGTTTGTTGGCATACGTCTGGGTGACAGGAGAACTGCAAGGGAAAAGGGTTAGGACCACTGTGAAGATAAATATGAACATGGCACTAGTGGAAGAGTTTATGGAGGAGCAGATCTGTGTTGCAGGCCTCACAACACAGAGGAACCTAAACTTGCCTCCAGGCTCTTTCTGGCTGGGGTCAATCCTGCTTGTTAAGAGCCTCCTCTTTCTGTTCTCTGTCCTCCATTATACATTGTCAGCACCAGCATAAGCTGGCTTCATCTTGCTGAGGGAAGACCTCTGTTGGGAGTGATGTGCCCATTGCTGTGGAGACCACTAAAGAAGGGAAAAAAATTACAAAGGAAGAAAGGATCACTATTCCCTCCCCTAACACATAAAATAAAGACTGAAACCCTTTGTTTCTATTTGGGTTGCTCAAATGGAGATGAAATCCCCTTTTCTCACTGGGGGTAGGAGGGGAGGGTATGGTTCTACATGTTCACTATGTTCCTGTACGAGGTTGTGGGTGATGAGGAAGATGAGGCTTTGCTGATGACATACACTGCAAGCTGGCCAGGAGAAACTCCAAGGGGACATTCACAAGCTCCTACCATTGGCACTATCACCCTCAGCTGACAGGTTTAAGAAAGGCTGGAGCCAGATGGCTAAATCAAAACAGCACCAGAGGGATGAGTAAGTCCTACCAGTAGTCAGATTCCTCCTACTGCTCACTATATTTCTGTTCCTTCTTGGGGGCTTTCTCCAAACAACAAATGATGCTGGGATTTTTCTACCTCCCTGCTATCCCTCAGGCAAACTGGACTGACAGAAACAAGCTGAGGTTTTGAAAGGAATCAAAATGTACCTTGACTCATCCTGAAACAGGTACCTTTATCAAGAGGCCCTGTCAGATGCTACAGCATCACCAGTACACAGCTTTGGAGTCAGCCAGTGGGACTTCAGTCTCACCCTCACCATCACTGCATGGGTGGTGCTGCAGCCAACATCCAGCCAGGGACACCCAGAAAGGGGATGGAAGACACTGAGAGAAGGGTGAAGGTGACACCTAAAGAGCTGGTCCAAGAATGTAGAGCAGAAAGGCAGAATGAGTAGAATGAAGGGTAGAGTTCTCTGTGTGTACGCCTGCACGAGAAGCTAACACAGTATTTGTTATGAAAAGAACAGAGAAATTTCTGCACAGAAATTCTCTTTCAAAACCTTTCGTGGCTGTTGTCATCAAAGTACTTTCCAGGAAGGAAGGGACAGAGGGCGATGTGCCAATATATGCTATATAGGAAGGAGAGATACTCATGGGCACAGAAAAATCAAAGCTATAGTTAAGCAAACAGTTAAATAATTGTAGTAATTCTACTAAAGCATATTTTCCCTTGATATTTATTGGTGACAGGGAAGGAAATCAAAGTTCATACAACAAGCCACGTAGCGTCAAGCTTTGTCTGACCTGCTTTCACAAACCCATCTCCCAAAAATAGGAGGAAAAAAACAAAACAAAACACAAGACTTTTCCATAGGGTCCCCTGCTGCATTTTGCTCTCTGTGCACCAGAGGTATAGCCATATCTTAAGCAGAAAAGAGTCTGCTGTGAGGTGAGGAACACTGAGTTTTTTCTTGAAGTGCTATAGTAGTAGAATAAAATAATAGATATTTATTATATTAAAACAAAATGGACACGAAGTCCCTTTCTTTAACCCTCAAAAAAGCAACAGTATTTAAAAAAATATTGAGAATACAAATCAGTTACATTCCTATCATTAAGATGAAAAACAAACTTAGGGTTCACTCTGTCAGAGAGACACAGATCAGTGGGATCCCTTTTAATCTGGAGCTGCAATTCACCAGTTCCAGTACTGTGAGCCACAATCTCTGCTGTGTCTTTGCTCTTCAGCAGCTTCTGGGAGAGTGTCTTGGCATGAAGCAAGAGAATGATAAGGGTTAGCCCTATCCAAAGAGTTCCACTACTGCCTCCAGCTCACAGACAAACTGATGACAGACTATGTCAAGCTAGGATCAGAATATATACGTTGTGGGAGAGACAGAAGCAGTGCTTTATCTAGCCTCTGAGGTCTCCAGTCTGGAGACAGGCTCATGAGGCAGATGTTCTCTGGTATCCCATCCGTATCAATTCTGCATTCACAACCCTGTTGGAAAAAGTCTCCTCACTTAATTCACAGCAGAAGTGCTGATAAGGAACCTGCAGGGCAGGATGACAGTGCCACAGCCTAACACAGACCAGATAGGTAGCACATCTGCGAGGGGGGATTGGTGTCTGGGCCAAAGGTACAGAAAACAGCAACTGTGAAAAATCCCAAGGCTTACACTGTGGAAAACAGCACAGCTGTCCAATCAGAGATACTTTAACTGTTTGTCTTTGGCAGCAGAATGAATGGCCTTACACAGTTAATCGTATCAAACAGAGCCCAGCATAGCAATAAAAAAGTAGAAATCCTATGCATTGTCACAGTAATTTCATCCTTTCGTTTTTGTTGGGTTTTTTTAACTAAACTAATTACTTAGCTCAGCAATGGTTGGGATTAGAAGGCTGCACCGGGACTATAATGAAGGTAAAACCCTGGAGAACAATTTCAATTATAGTGGAGGTTTCAGCTGACTACATTTTAATTAATCAGAGTAGTACAGCACTCTAAATTCCCAGGTATCCCATTTCAACCTGCAGACTAAAGTGACTGGTTTTAGTGCATATTTTAACATTGTTCTAATAAATTCTTCAACAGTTCTTTTAAGTCTCAGAGGTAACCTGATTTTTTTTTTTTTAAATATTTTTACTATGGAGGCTTCCAATAGGAATTTCAATTATAAATCACTAAAATTATGTGGCTGTTGAATACCAAAAATAGACTCAGAACCCAAATAACTCTTCAATACTTTCGTTAATTAAAACCACAGCACATTTTCCAGTTACAAAGTTTCTTCATATTGGCAAGGCGATTTTAATTTAAAATAGGTCTCTATGATAACAAAGACAAGCCACAGTAGTATTCAGATAAAAAGCTCAGCAGTGAGACAGAGTAATAGTATTATAGATCATCCACTATAGGATAAACATTTTAGTTGCCAATGGCAAGAGAAAAGGGGGGTTCAATACATGGTGCAGGTGTCTTTATTATCTGAATAATTTAGTCTGAAGTGAGCCATGCTAAGGACTGACAAAATGTATGTAGAAATACGTGGCAAACGAAAAACCAGATTCCTAAATAAGCAAGTTTTGAACTAATACATTGCAAAAGCCAGAAAACATGGTGCAATTTATATGTTTAAATTCACAACCCACATACATTTTCCGTTGCATTTTCATCTGCATCCTGAATCACCAGTGTTTTGCTACTGTATGGAGAAAAGTATGTTCAACTGCCTAGGACTCTCCCAGTTTCTACTGAGATGCTGCAGTCCACAACATCAGCTAAATGTGACCTGCAGAGGTGACTTGTTCACTGCCCTTGTCCAGCAGAGTGGTAGATATTGAATATTCCTCCAAGAGGGATGTAAAAATCAGAGAAAAAGATGCAGTATCTGAGAGGTCAAGGAGCTGTTCCCTGTCCCAGCATGGGGTCGCTGTAGAGAGGGGGACTCCTGCTGTCTCAAGGCACTGTCTGTGCAGTTAGACACATACTTGCTCCTAGTAGCACCTACACCTGCTCAGGAATGCTGAGCCCATCATTGCTACACCACGAAACCAAACATGGTCCACCTCTCCCACCTGTCCACTTTAATTACCTTTTGAGAAGATGGGCACCTCCCCTCCTCAGCAGGGAGATCTCCACTCCCTTCAGCATCTTGGTGCCTTGCTCTGGACTCTCTCCAGTAAATCTCTGTCTCTTCTGAACTGGGGTGCCCAGCACTGGACACAGTACTCGAGGTGGGGTCTCACCAGTGCAGAGTAGAGGGGGAGGAGA
>JAOEGS010010542.1:0-10842 GCA_025447755.1 Corythornis vintsioides
CTGCTCGGGCAGGGGGGTTGGACTAGATGATCTTCTAGGTCCCTTCCAACCCCTAATATCTATGAATCTATGAACTCTAAGCGAGTTTATGTGAATGTGTGGACAAACTATTGAAAGAAAAACACCATGTCAGTAATAACTTAGTTTGCACTGTTTTATCAATGTCCATTTTTATTTCAATGGCTGGTTATAACAGGTTTTTTTTCTATTAAAGTTAAGAAACAACTGCAGTAAAACTTCATATGCAAAACTTCTTAAAATTAAAAAAAAACCTCTGTAATAACATGTCCATGTTAATTTGTTTATATTGTCATAACGCTTAGCATGGAATGAGATAGTTTGGTATGCAGCCATTGATTTAATTTTGTCAATACTGTTGCCTAGTTTTCTATTCTTCCAAGTTTGAAGCGCCTGTCCAAGTGAAAAAAACCTTGGAGAGACCCCAAACAACAACAAAAAAACCCCAACCAACACCCCAATTAAATTACATGTCTTGGAGTTATTTGTTGAACTTGCTTAAAAGTTGTCCTGGCTTCAGCTAGGAAGCTGTAAGTGGGCACTTCCAGGATAGCCGACTGAACCAGCCAATGGGACATCTGATGCCATACTGATGTCATGCCTGCTATATAATGGGAGATCTGGGTGGGGAGAAGGGCCCACAGCTCAGGTGGGCAGCTGTCCAGGTCAGGTGGCTGTTTCTGGATGGTGAGCTGTTGTGTTGTACATTACTCATTTTATATAATAATTCATTAGTCTTATTGTTATTACTGTTGTTTCATCTCTCTTCATGTTCTATTAAACTATATCTCAACCTACAGGGTTTATATTCTCCCAATTATTCTTCCTATCCCATCAGAGGGAGATGAGTGAGTCAGCATTCATGTAGTTCTTAGTTCCCCTCTGGAACTAAATGGTGTTTGAGTTTCATTCTTAACATTAATTGTTTTGTTTTTGTTTGCTTGGGAGTTCTTTTATGGTTGTTTTTGGTGGTTGGTTGGTTGGTTTTTAGCAGAAATTTCTATTACCTAGAGAAGGCAACTGAAGTCCATATTATTACATTGTAACTTAACACTTGTTGGGGTTGCACAGCCTCTGGTCTCCCTGTGGGTCTGACAGCTGAGAGTGTCTTTCTTGACCCTGTCTCTGTTAATATTCATCTCGGATCTCTATAAGGTTGTGCCAACTGAGTAGTATGGTGGTCTGGAAATAAACTGTTGCACTTGAGTCTGCCTGGGAAAGAGAGGCATGTAGATTTAGTTTCTGGCTCTGATGAAGATTTTCTGTGTGAAGCTGGGAACAAGAGTTCTGTGTTCTCTTTCCATTAAAAAAAAAAAAGGGGGGGGAGGGATTTCTATGCCGTTTGGGTAGTCTGTAAATTAATATTTATGAAGTGTCTAAAGGGCTATGCTGAGAAAGGGAAGTATGTGAAGCAGTTCTAACAAATGACTGCAGCTAAAGCATGTATGGTTTGTTGCTAGTTTTTGTTTCTGTTGGAATGGAACTCAATGTTTAAACCAAAAAGCATACTCTTGAGAACATGTACATTATCATGTAGGTTAAAAGCTTCCTGTACTTTGGAACTGCAGCAGTTCTAATACCTAACTGAAGTGCTTGTGTCATGGTTTGAGTCCAACCAGATGTTAACTAAGCCACCACACAGCCACTTGCTAACTCCTACCCCCTCCAGTGGATGGGAAGGAGAAAATACAAAAGGCTTGATGGTTGAGATGAAGGATGGGGGAAGACTCACTCGCCAATTATGTTCACAAGTGCAAAAGACAGACTCATCTTGTGGAAGATCATTTGAATTCATTTGAGATCATTTGAGTTCACCACTGAATCAGAGTAGGAAAGTGAAAAATACAACCTGATCTTAAATACATCTTCCCCTCACCCTTCTCTTCTTCCTGGACCCAGCTTTGCTACCTCCTCTCCTCCAGGGGGGCAGAGACTGCACTGTGGTCAGTCCCTGTGTATTCCATGTTGTGTCTTCTGCCCCTTCTTCAAGGGGAAAACTCCTCGCATTGCTCACCTGCAGCAACATGATGTCCCTTCCATGGGAGACAGTCCTCAATCCACCCAGTGATAAAAGGCTCCTGGGCAAGCTTCTCTCAGAGTGTGCTTGCTGGGTTGGAGACACTATAAAACCCAGTGGCAGTATCTTAAAACTTATTGGGCAGAAAGGGTGGTATAGTTTATGCTTCTTCACAAGGTGAAAAGGTCAAAGTTTCAGTCCATATTTCAAAGACATGACTGTATTTTATACAAAGACTTATTTTGTACATTAATTTCCTGCAAAATGTATCAGATGCCAGGATTTTTGTTGTGATGCATGGCAGGGAAAAAAGCTACAATGGTCACAAGATGATTAAGAGATTCAGACTGTCTGTAAAGACATCCTCACCCTGAGCACAGTCAAGGAATGGGAAAGGCTATGCAATCTTCATCCCTTAAGGTTAACAAGGCCAGACTGGATAAAGTACAGAGCAATCCAGTCTGACCTCAGAGCTGACCTTGCTTTGGGTGGGAGGTCCTGAGACCCTCCAGCCTGAATATGTCATCTGTTAAATTCTGTAGTATTAAGTTCTTTATTGCTTAGTCTTATTTTTGGTTGTTGTTTTGGAATAGGTGGAATGTGAAGAATTAGAGAATGGTGTTTTCATTTATTTTGGTGGGTTTTGTTTGGGGTTTTTTTATTATCTTGCCAGAAGGAATGTGATGTTTCACTGAGGCACAGATAACATTATACTGACCTCATTGGACCATATCCTCTGATGTTTCTAAAGGTAATATCACAGCCCCTTGAAGCTTTTGTGCTGCTTTATAATTACATTTTTCACAAACATTGTTCCTTGTGATGAAAGTCTGTAGTGAGACTCCTGGGCATTGCTTCATCTAAGGAAGATAGGCAGGGGGCACAGGGGCCCAGAAACTTTTCATATGGCCACTGCTAAATCCAAAGAGAATTAACAGAAAAAGAGCCTACTTTTAACAAGCATGCGTATGGAATAGTGTTTATATACATCTACCTTCCCCCTTCTCCCTAGAGCAGAGAGCTTAGGACTCAATAGCAAAGGACTTAATAGCAGCTGGTAGTACAGGCTATGTTTAGACTGACTTCTGCAGCTGGGGACTGGAAATAAAGTAGTATCACAAGCTTCAGACTATATCCTGCTGTTATATCAGGCCAGGTGCCTCTGTTTGGTTGATTGCAAGTCCCATACTGCTCTGCAAAACATAATAGCAAGCATTTTGCTGAGTGACATTAAACCAAGTGTCATGTGATGGAAGATGTGATAAGGGACACACATCAGTCATGCATGCTGCAGAAAGTGAGCACTTGTCTTCATGTGAAAAGGTACCACAGACCGAAGTTTTCATCTCTGTAGTGCCTAGAAGGTTGTGTTAAGCATGTATAGCTGAGGATTTGACCTCTACCTGTGTGACTGTGAAGTAATTTTAAAACAGATGACCATTTTAGGGGGATGGTCCAAAGTGTGATGTGGTCATAGCTACATTATTTTTCTCTCCTTTCTCCTTTCCTAAGGCTAACTTTGTATGGTTGTTGTGTAATTGGTATGTATTTTTTATGAAAATTGTCAGACCAAGATAAAGCCTAAGCTCCTTTAAAGTCTGTCCTACTGCCTGGTGAGGAAAGAGTGGAGTTGTTTTCACTTATTGGTAAAAAAAATTACCTCTACCTATTGGCTGGAGTAAGGTACAAATACAATTTTGAACATTTTCTAAGAGGATTGCTTGTTTCAAAATCCCAGATAGTTCTGAATCTAGGAATGAACCAGTTCAAGCTACTGCATACCTATATGCTTTAAAGATTGTGTAAATCAATTTCAACTCCCCATGCACTGCAGCTATGGCTACACAGAGGGTCTCACACTGGTCTGGTTATTATGCTAGTTGCATATGACATGGGCACTATAGACAGTTACTCTGTATTTTAGAATAGTTCAGAAAACTTCTTTACAGCTTCATGTTGTTGCTGTACTAGCTTTTGTTGAATTGTGTGTTACAAGTAGCTCTATCAAACAAAGCTTCATTATTCCTTAAGCAAGGATTTGCACTATATTCTTTGAGCAGAGGAGAAATGAATGTAACTGTCTGGCTCTTATCTACCTTTGTTTCAGCAATAGTATTTTTGTATAAGTAATTGATAATTTCATTCTTGAGAAACAATGAGGAGTTTTATACCCAAAATGTTAGAGACTGAGAACTGAAGTGCACAAATAGCTCTTGTTCCACAAATTTCAACCATCTGGTTGCTTTAAAGAAAGCAGGAAGGGGAAGTGCATTAGAGGGTGAGAAAATAAAATATATTTCAGAAATAACATATTAACACTTTTAAAATTCAACTTCTATAATTTCATCAGAGTTTAGACATCTGGACGTGGGAGGCCTTTATTTTCTGCCTGCATCTGAACTGAACATCATATGTTTGTATAGTGTGCAGTAAATAGCATAGTGAGGCACAGCTGAAAAGTCCCAGAAATTACTTCATCCTCTGTGCAGTCGTCAGGTTTTATTTGTTTTCTGCCACTTTCACAACTTGCTGCAGCGATTATGCTGAATTTTTATAGTCATAACACAAAATAAGGAAAAACATCTTTTATCTCTATACATTAGGTTCTAATTTCATCTCACTGCAACATTAAAACCAATAATGACAACAAAGGAATTCATTCTCAGTTTAACAAAATGCTGAAACAAAGTACATTAGTATTTTATGTCTGCATCACACTGTTTTCTGTAGCTTTTATCGTGAAGTTGGTATCTCTGAAAGCATTTTTTTGCCTCATAGAAATAGAAGCCAAATAATGAATAATTTGATTGGGTCCTGAGATTTACTTAGGATTAAACAATATATGCACGTGAGTAGCATTTATTAGAATATGCCAGCGTTTGCTAAACTATGCAGAAAAGCACTTAGTGCACACAAAAACCATCTGGTATCCTAAGGTATTGTAAATCACTTGACAAGCTAGGTGGATTTGCAACAACTGAGGACCACACATAGCTTTCACATACAGAAAATTAATTTCTGTGTGTAGAGTAGTATATCTTTGTCAATTTCGCAGGCATCCTGAGAAAGCTAAAACCAAAATATCCTCCTGTTGTGTTGTTAAACTAATTTGAAAAATCTTTATTTCCTATAAGTCTATTAGCACATTTTGTATTGTTACATCTTCATCAGGTTCCAGATAAGTATGTTGTTTGACAGCACCATTTATAGCATATTCCTATTTTATTTAAGCATGTACTGGCAAAGCTGCCTGACACATACTAAATACTTCCTAATTGAATAAATTTCTGCATTGTTTTGCAAATCTAAAATATTCCAAGTGTAGAAATTAATGTTAAAAAGAAGCTATATCTGAAGTGTTCATTTCATGTATAAGTATCCCCATATAAATTAGTGATTATGAAGATATGTAGTAACTGGTCACAAGCAGACATGTTCTAAATAAAGATGTCCCTAGTGTTTTCTTTTTTTACTCTTTTTCTCCAGTGAAGGAAAAGTTGCCCAGGATGCAAAGAACAGTACATTATTTCAAGATGTTACATAAAGTAAAGGAGTTTTCTTCAGTGGTGATATATTCATGTCTGAGAGTAAGCTAGAATGGCAGATAAAGAAACATTTATTCCCTAGGTTCATGTATTTCTTCCATCTGGTGCATTATTTTCCAAATTCACTTCATTTGGCTTTCAAATGTTAGTTAACAGCTGGTCCAAAGGTTTTTATATTTGCTTTGCACATGTTCATAATTCATATGATTTTTAATATTCTCTCTAACATTTAGCTTGTGATTTTATTTCAGTTTGCTCATCCTGATTTTCCAAAATAGAACAAGTCTAGAATCTAGTAAAAAATCCCCCTGATCTCTACAGACTGAGGCTGAAATAAAAGTAGAACTAATAGGTAAACCTTAGGAAACTGGAACTTAATAGGATAAAATAATGGATTAGTTTTGAATGGACCTTTAGTGGTTTAGCCTTCTCCACCTCCTCTAGGCAAGGCCATGAACTTGGATCGAACTTAGTGGCACTGTCCAGAAGGGTTTCTGAGTATCATTCTGAATGTGAATTCAACAATAACCCTAGACACCTGACCAAGTGGAATTGCTTTGGGTTTTTTTTTTTGTTGTCCTTTATGCAACTGGAATTTCTCTTGCTGAAATTTATGGTGGTTATTTGTTGAATGGTGTTTTTTTATTTTGTTTGGGTTTTGTTTTGTTTGGGTTTTTGTCTGTTTGGTTGATTGTTTTTTTGTTTGTTTGGGATTTTTGTGTTGTGGTGGTGTTGTTTTCCTCCCTCTGCTGTTTTCCTCTTGGAAGAGCTAAACTTTGTCTTCTCTATAATCCACTCTTTTTTTTTCTTTTCCTTTATCTTAGTTCTCAGGCATGTAAGATGGGATTTTTTTTAAATACAGGAAATAACACTTCGTGGGAAGTATGTTTCACTGTCAGATATGGATGACCCTTAAAATCCCTTTGAAGGAATGCCTGATGATTGTTTCTGTATCTTAGTTCTTCAAAGTTTTATACACTACCGTTTAAAATATTTGCTATTTAATATATTTAGATCATATAGCGATCAGAGATACATAAACTTTTGAGAAATGTTTCAAAAATCTGTAGAAACAACTAGCCAATCTGTAATACTGCCACTATGTATTATGACAATGCAGTATTCAAGAATCTGAAATATAATAATTGAAAATTTATATACCACATTAATTTGATCTTTAATGCTGTAGGCAATATGCTTAATGTGTTTATTGGTGTTAGGTTCAATCTTTTCCCTCTAAAAATCTTTTTTCTTTCCTGTGTCTGCATTAAAACAGCAGGTCTCTTTTTCTTTTTTTTTGCTTTTTCTTTTTTTTTCCTCTGAGACCTTGCTGATTGTTTCTAATTTAACAGTGCTGATGCTTTCTATTTTTGGCATTTTATCCTTCTGCTCACCACCCCATCTCACTTAAGAGCACTGTACCCTCTGAAGTACCTTAATGTGCAGCACAGTTCCATCTCTAATGCAGTAGTTTGTGTGTTAACTAAATTATGTATACTACATTCCTCATCTGAAAAGCAGTAACTGAACTCCAGAGTCAGTAAGTCAGTACTGTAGATCTTAAAGTTATTGTCAGTACTTCAGAAGCAGGAGCTTATCTGAAAGATAGACATTTTGAAACATCTAAGTGATTGGGAGTCTGCCTAATTGCTAAGCCTACAGTACTTCCAAAATTTCTGGAAAAATTACTGTAGGTTGTAAGGCACAGTTATTCTTGTTTCCCTATGGGATTTAGTCCACTTGTTAGGAAATCTTTAGCTTTCTGTTAACATCATATATGTGCATACAGGTTTTCTTGTTCCACTGCTTTCTGCTCTCTCAATGCCCTGGCAACAATGGAGTGTTGAGGAAATATTATGTGATTACATTTGGGTTGTTTTACAGAACAAAGGCTACCCTTTGTTGTTAGTGGCATTGATTTCTGCGGTGCTTTATTTTTCTGTTATGGCAATCCTTTCTGGAAATCATCAAGGCTAGTAATGATGTGCTACCAGTGGCCACTGGGAAACATGTTTGAGAGATACAAAATACTTGGTGTGACCTTAACAGGTAATCTTTGGACTTGGCTTTAACTCTTTATGCTCACTCCTCTCCAGAAACACCCTACCTTTTGTAGAAGTATAAATGTGCCAGAAAGGTACAAACTTTCAAAGATGATAGCTGCCTCCAAGCAGTATTGGCTTTTGATATTCTTGCGTCCCATGCAGTCATAATGAATCAGATATCCAGTCTCATCAAGTGATTGTCCTCCTCTTTATATTATTTGTATGTAATACTTCCCTCCTTTAGACTCTAAGATTGCTGTTAAATACAAGAATACTGAGACTAGACCTCACCTGTAAAGGCTGAGAGGAAATTCAGTACTAAAGCCAGTTTGTGTTGTTCTTTCGTCAGGAGATGTCCTACTTTGATTAGCAGCAAGTAAGTTTTCCTTGCATGATGGAAGATTTGATTTCTCTACAGTCATATTTATTCTTTGGTATTTCCAGATCATAGATGAGTACTTACACCTCAGAAAAGGATAGTTCATTTTGTTGAAACTTGTTCCATTGAGAGATTAGACTCTCTTCTGTTCTGGAGCTTGCACTGTAATTTTATTTTATAAAAGGACTTCTATGCTGAACTCTTCACTGCTATTAGAGTTGAAGAAAAAAGGATGCGATAAGAATCAGGGTTAGAAGTATAAGAGGAAGCAGAAAAATGTACCAGTTTGGTTTAGAACTAGAGATCAAGAGTGAAGACAGGAAAATCTCTCTCATATTGAAGTAATCGTTGTATTGCTGAATGGCAAAATCTACTTAAGACCCCTTACAATATGTTGCAGTCTGTACTTCCCAGACCTGCAAATTCATTCACTGACAGAAATCCAGCCTGTAATCTGTCTGCATATGGTAAATTCAATATCTTTCTTTTTTTATTTTTGAGAATTTGAGATAGTGCAGTTGATACAGAAATACATGTAGCTTCATAATGTACTTGGGGATCTAAACAAACATTTCAGAAGCTTGTAATCTCAAAACACTTTCACACACTTTTCAAGCAAGTGCTGCAAGAAGATAAAACTGTAGGCAACTGCAAGCTTCAAGCATAGTAAGCGGAAAAGTGAACATCATGAACTCCCTCTGGATGTTAAGTTTTGATCATTTTAATGTCAATGCTTCTTCTTGTGTCATTTTTGTCTAGTACAAGCATTTCACTCCAATTACTTTCTTAACTGAGAAGATCTGAGTAGGTATTTTTTCAAAATATCCCTTTAGCTACATCAAGAATCATCCTTTTTTTGTTAATCAATATCCTTGTCATTACATAGAACTGATGTCAGATATTTACATTTTTATTTCATTTTGAACTGCTTATCTTGGTAGTCAAAGTTTCTACTGTTTGGTTGGGTTTGGGGGGATTTTTGTGTTGGTTTTTTTTAATTTTTTTTTTTTAAATTTTGCCATTTATGCTTTATCTCCCATATCATAATTCTTCCACTCTTTACCACCTTTTGGTGTATTTTTACTTTTACTAATACAGTTAGTAAATTATGTCAGAAAATGGACTAATCTCAAACTTTTTTAACAGCATTTGACGTTCTAAATTTGGAAGCAGGTGATGAAATTTAGGTGGATTACATAGGCCCAAATAATGTACTGGGGTAGAGGCTGGATACTAATGTCTTATCTTTACTCTTTAGGTAGAATTCGGAAAGATTGTCACTGCACGGTGTAATGTAACTGATGTGTCTCAGTGGAGATAGTGTCAGCTATTTATTATTGCCCTTCCTATTTCTGCTAATGAAATTGACCTGCTACTAAAGTCAGTCTGAATAGGGTAGAAATTTAGTTATATCAGCAGCAAGGTTCAATCTGACAAAGTTAATAGAATTTCTTTCTGCAGATTTTACAGAGCACAGCATCCCAGGTTCTTTCTGCACTGTGGTTTGGGAGAAAGCATAAGAGCAAAATACAGTGTAGTTTCATTAGAGTTTGTAGAAAACCTGCCTTCTCCCAACAATATTTAGAGAACTAAAATAGACTTGCTTTAGCCCATCATATTATATCTGTGGTGCTGTACAAAAAACATTCTTGTGCTCTTATAAGGCAAATTATGGCTCTACTCTGTATCAAATTTGAATTTCATGTTTTTTTCAGTGAAGTGCTGTTCAAGGTGATTAGGGGATGTCTAATCTTTCTCAGCATGATATATGAACTCATTCCGCTTTCACTTCATGCCTCCCCTTTACAGTTATACACTAGTAGCGGAACATTAACCTCCATTTTAATTCTACAATGTTAACACGTAGCATTATGTAGAGAAGATGGTAAAGAAAATCAAATCATAAGCCTCAGGGATTCAGACTCTGGCCTGTACAGGGGTCAGAAAGACTCCCCAGCTGCAGGCAAGGACATATGCCAGATGAATCTTGAAGGTGCTTTGCTGGGTTTTTTTCTTTTTTTTTTTTTTTTTCTGTAGCTGGAAATAGGATACCAGAAGAATTAGCAGCAATCAGATACATTCAGGAAGTTTCAAACAAAAATATAATCACTGCCTGATCACATGAGAGAAAAACAATTGTTGTCTCCTTTTTTTCCCTTGCAATGAGAGGTTTATTTACTAATCAAGTGCAGGACGTAGATTTTGAAATGCCAAGACATTTGTATTTCTGAATATGTGGTGAGATTTGAGAATATCATGTAGGAAGTGTGAAAACTGACTTCTACATAGAATTAAAAAATGGTTTAATCTTTGGGGATTTATGAATCTGAATAGGATTTCTGAGACCTTCTGAGGCACAAAATATAAAAATAAATAAAGCGAAAGCATCTTATGGGTAGAAGTGGAAATGTAACCTAAGACCTAAATATATGTACACAGATTAAATCTGTGGCATTGTGGATCAGTGCATGACTGTAGGAAGTAATTGAGGTGCCAGTAGAAACTTACTCTGGTATTAGAAACATTAGAATAAACCTGATATATCTGCGTTTTTTTCTTTCTCTTTAAACCTTGACTCTCAACCTTGACTCTCTCTGGTTTCAAATGTAATTTTTTTTTTTTTTAGTTTAACTGGTTAGAATTAAAAGTGTTCTGAAGGTCTTTGACAGTCCTTGCATCTATTTTTTTTTTTCCCTTTTTTAGGACTCCACACACCATTCCTAAAGTAACCAACCATCAACCATGTTTTTCCACTTCAGATTCATAGATTCATAGATATTAGATATTAGGGGTTGGAAGGGACCTAGAAGATCATCTAGTCCAACCCCCCTGCCCGAG
>JAOEGS010010544.1:6452-39302 GCA_025447755.1 Corythornis vintsioides
CCCTACGAAGATTTCGAATGAAAAAGAGGTGAGCGCACGAGAGAGGCCAGGACCGGCCGGGGGGGGGGGGCCGGCGGAGGAGCAGACAAAAACCACCAACAACAAAAAGTAAGCCCTTAGGCATCCATGGGGCACAGCACTAAAATGGTTGAAGAGTTTTATGCCTGAATTCAATAATAAACATGAATAAAATTGATTATGGCTTTTTTTTTTTTCTTGAAAGAGCAAGTAAGAACCCTTAGAGCAAGATTTATTTCAGTGTTTTATGCTGTCGGGCATTTCCTGTAATTTTGACTTGTTTTGAATTAGGAAAAAAATGTACTACAGTGTCCTAGTCCCCAATTTTCCATTTCACAGAAGTACTAAAATGGTCGTTGCATTTTGAAAGCACTGCAGTGGATTGCAAAAGGTTCCACATTTATTTTGTTTTTAAATAAATTAAACCACTTTAATTGCTAATTATGTGTTGCAGAACTGCTAAGATAACTTTTAATTCTGCAGTGTTGCTAAATTTAAAAGCAAACTATATAACTTTCAAATGCAAAGAGAATTTCCCTTTTCTGGTGTTTCTGAGACCATATCAGACAAAGAGAACATAAAGGTCTCCTCCTGCCTGGAGGAGGTGGCAAGTCCTTAAAAATACTGCCTAGCAACCTAATGCTCAGTAGCCTCACTCACTTTTGGCCCTGCTAAATAAAGTTGCTATCCTAAATGTGTACTGATAAAATGAAGGTCTTAATTCTGTAATTTTTTTCTATGGAGATGGATCCTGATGTTTTGCTTCAGCCTAAGCAGACCAAACTAAATCTCAGATAAGCAGTGCTGCAGTTGTGTGTTTTAAGCTGCCAAGTTGGCTGGCTGGAGAAGCCAGAACTGTTGGCTGGATGTATTACTCGAACAGGCTACTCTGCCCACACCTTTTCACTAGTAGCTTTTGTAGTTCACCTTATCCAGGGCTGCTTTGGCAGCTCCAAAAGGTCTGAAGCTCCAGGTTTGAATCCCAGCACCTGGTAAGTATGAGATACATGTACTGTTCCTGGAGGAGGAAGGCTGGGAATTATCGTAGACATGGATGTTTGAGTATCACTGGCAAAGTAAGTCAGGAAAGTTCACAGTCTGTTGAGATCTTTTCATTACATGGTTTATTACATCTAAATGAACAACATGAAGGAAGTTTAATGAGTTGCTGCTTACAAAATGTAAAATACCTGGAACAGTCTGTCTGATTTTGCATGTTACTGGAAGGTCTTTTTACATCATTTAATTGCTGCTAGTTTTTAAGTGAGTGGATATTAAAATACTGAGAAGCATCCTAAAAAGATTGCTGGTAGCTCTACTGGTAGCAAGGCATTCTTCCATGCACTGTTGCAACCATACATACGTAGCATCATTTTTCTCTGTTTCTCCCCTTTTAATTCTTTCCATTCACAGAATAAGGCAGAACCAGATGTCTTTTCATCTGGGTGAGAGTGCTGTTGCTCAGATTCTCATCACTTGCTTACATGTTCTTCTTTTGTACAGGTAAAAGAGGAATGCAGGCTCCTGAATGCTCCCCCAGTCCCACCACGGAGTTCAAAGCCGTCCTCCACCAGTCCTTCCATCCCTCCTCGCACAGTGAAGCCTGCACGACAGCAGACCCGCTCTCCTAGTCCTACTCTGTCCTACTACTCCTCGGGACTGCACAACATGTAAGTGTGTGAGCTGTGAGAGCCCCATGATACAACTTATGGAGCAAGTTAAAGTTAGCACTAGACTTTTTGAAGGTGCTTGTTTATGAAGGTTTGGTACTCTGTTGAAGTTGCTGGCTGTTTATGAAATGGGCTAACTTGTCAAGTTATTTTGAAAGGGTCAAAAGGAAGCAGAGCTCCAGCAGAAACTGTTTGACTGGATGGGACAAGGTACTTTATATTAAATATGTGCACACATGGCTGTAAGTAATCTCACTAAGGTGGCGCTGGCTGTCTAAATGGAAAATCCCACAGTTATGTATAATTCTTGAAAGGCTTGAACCTTCAAACTTGCATCTCAAAGCTAATTTTCAGGTGGGATTTCAGTGCTACATGCAGTGCAGCCAGATCTGATCAGTGGGAGCACAAAAAGGGGCACGATAGTCCAGAAATTTACCAACTGTATGAGAAACTGTGGGGTTTGGGGTTTAATGGAGAACAGAGAGGCCAACAGATGCCATGAAATGCAAAGTAAGATGTAGCAGAAGGGGGTCAGACAGCTTCCAGGTCAAACCCACTTCAGCACCAACCTGACCCACAAACTGGAAAATCCACTCAGGCCATTTGAGAGCTGACAGTTAATTCTGAATCCCTCATACCTTCTCCCAGCAGCTCAGTGTTCTTCCTCTGCCTTTAGCAAATGTATGCACCTTTTGAAGTCTGTCCTCCCTTTTGCCTTGAATGACCTGTGACCGTTACTTTTGGTATCTCTTTAATGACAAGATACCACCTGTCTGGATAGTACAAATTGACCTGAAACAGCACTGAAATCATTTCAGCCTAGATGCAGTTGTTATAATAGCTTATGTTGGATTTGCCTTTCCAAGCCATACTGCACATTTTCAGTTTAGTGTTGTGTATCTGGCAATGATCACTCTAGAACAAGGCTGCTCATTTGTTTTTATGAAAGCCTGTTGGGTACCCATCAAGGTCTCCTCTGCAGGAGGCTGAGCACAAGACCTCCCAGCACTTGGGGCCCACCAAATGCTGCTTTCTCTCTTTGTAACTAAGAATACATTCTGCCTTCTGGGAAAACAGTGGGAAGTGAATTTTCTTGGGAATGCAGGTGGTATTATTTGCCTTGAAGTTCAAAATATTTGCATGAAATTCATCTCCAGCTTGGGTCCAGACTAGGTCTCATCATTTTGATAGGACTGACCTAGTCCTGCTGAGGATGCTGTCTGAAAATTGGCAACATGTGGAAGTAACCAGATTGCTGGTGAAGCTGCTTTTCAAGTCTTCTGTTTTCATCAATGATCTTATTTTCTGGATCATGAAGGGTTGCAGACAAGACTTGAAATACAAACAAAAGTATGATTTGGCCTTATATGCCCATAAAAGTACCTGATGCCTGACTTCATCTGTACTTGAGGTTTCTCTTACATCCTTTGGCACTGAGTCCCACTTAGTTATTTTTGTTGGACGAATAAGGAAGCACTTTGTTACTTTATCAGTTTTCAGTCATTTTGTTACTCTTTTAAATCATTAAATGTTCCCATTTCTAATACTGATTAGAGAGCAGAAACAGGATCAATCAATTTACTGCCTCTGTATGGTTAGCTGTTTACAAGATCTCACTGACTGTCTTCTTTGAATGGAGCAGCTCGATGGCTTGGTTTGTGAGAAGTGCTTTGCACTGTGCTTGTTAGACCAGTTGGCCTTAAAGCAGCCAGAAGTGACCAGTTGACAGGGTATCCTTGTTGAAGGGAGGAAAAAACGTCTCTGTTATTGTAACCTTCCATCTGCTTTAAATGGCAGTGACATGGAACATAGAAGAGTTTGGAGGGGATGGAGTGGAGACTGAGGGATGGAACTGCATCTTTTAGGGCTGAGTTTTATAATTAATTTCCCAGTCATGTAGATTAGAGTGGCTTTTAGGCATCTGCTCGTTGTGTTTGAGCTGAGCAAGTTCAGGTTGGCTTCATCTCTGACTCACTGTAAGCACACAAGGAGCTAATTTTGTACCAAGCCATTCAAAACTATTCTGGTTTTTTTTTTAAAGCTGCTGCCCTCATCAAGCAGTTTTCACTGTCACAGAATGACTACCAAGGCTCTTTCTTGAGTAGTTAGTTTCCAGGAGAGGGAGGTGAGTAATTAAAGCAATTTTTTTTCAACTGTTGATTTCCATCTGCTGTGTGAAGTAAGGATTTTAGAAAACGGCTAGTATTTTTTCCAGTGTTCTGGCTTAATGGGCCAGCATTCCAAAGATCAAACCAATCCTTCAGTCTTTCTTTTAGAAAGTGGCAAATGTTTTCATTTGGTGACAGATCTTGTGCTTTTGTTGGCATCTCTCTCAGGAACACCTGGATATAAGCCACCAGTTCCCTTGGATAGGCTGAGCTAAGTTTATTACCTGGAAGTAGGTCAGGATAACTTTCTTTAGGTGCCTTTGAAAAGCAAGTGTTACAGCTTTTTAAGGTTATGGACACACAAAAAAGTTACTGTGGGATGAGCTTGAAGCCTGATACTTCAACACATACATCTGGATCTGCTTACCCTTCCAGCTAACACTATTCCTTTGACAGTAGCATTAACTTAGACTGTGTTACTGTACTGTGCACTGGTGCAGACCAGTGGGAAAGGATCCTGTGCACATGCAAGCACCATTACAAATTAAAATCTTAGCTCTAAAAGGGTTTCTGGTCATGTCTTACATCAATCCAACTTGGGTCTAGTGCAATGATTACCTGCTCCTGTTATGAGCTTTTGCATACCATGACACATCTGTGATATGTAAATATAAAATACAGGATCAGAACATCTTCTAGTACATGTGAGGCTGTTCCTTTTCCATGGTGGTGTCCCTCAGGAACTTGACAGTGCAAAAACTGCTTATTCTGGAGATGGCACAGAGCTGAAATGAGACATCTACTTTTTTATGAGCTTGAAAAACCAAGATGTGAAGCTTCTGGCTACATCAGCATCTTGTCAGGCTCATAGAAAGAGTAAAAGAACTGTCAATATATTATTCAAACGTGTTGTAAATTCAGATTTGAAAAGTACTGTCAGAGGAAAGAAGATTCTTTCTTCAAGACAGCCACCCTCCAACTCTGTCAGGTGATTTATTAATTTTTTCAAATGCCACATTTTTTTGATTCTAACAACATCCTTTCTGCTTTGTTCCTTAAGCAGTGTCACAGAGAACGAAAGCAGCAACCCAACTGAGGGCACCCCTGCTTCCTGCTACCCTTGTAACATGATCACAACAGAATCCAAAGAGCCTGAGAGCACGATGCCTTTGGGAAGCCCCACAGCTGAAGCTCCTCCTTCGAGGTTATCTTGGCCAAACAACTTTTCAGGAACTGCTGAAGGCCAGCATAGGAGTGATTTCCTGCTCGATCCAAGCAGGAGCTATAGTTACCCCAGACAGAAGACTCCAGGTACGCCAAAGAGAAGCTGTCCAGCACCTTTGACTTTTGACTTGGATGGGTGTGAGCTCCCGGCAGGGTACTCCCCGCTGACCCCGCCGGAGTTCACCAACACCATCTCTGGCTGTCCAAAGTCTTCAAGTTACTCTCTAGACTGCACTGATGAAAAAACTCTGGGAGTCAGCAACACAAAGCAGAGCCATTCGTGCCCTGCCTTACCTCGTCGGGCACCGAAGTCAGGCGAAGACAAACCAGTTACGGACACAAGTCCCTTGCCGCTGAAAATTGATGGTGCCGAGGAAGAGTCAAAAGCTGGTTCTCCAGACCTCTTGGAAGATCAGTGTCTCATGAAAAAGGGCATGCAGGATACGTTCTCTGTGTCTTACCCCTTCTCATCTCCTCTCCACCTCCAGTTAGCACCAAGGTCCTGTGGGGATGGCTCTCCCTGGCAGCCACCCACGGACCTTTCTGGACTCTCAATAGAGGAAGTGTCCAAATCGCTGAGGTTTATTGGTCTGTCAGAAGATGTCATATCATTTTTTGTTACAGAGAAGATTGATGGCAATTTACTGGTCCAGCTTACAGAAGAAATCCTGTCCGAAGACTTTAAGCTAAGCAAATTGCAGGTTAAGAAAATACTGCAGTTCATTAATGGCTGGCGGCCCAAAATGTGATGCTGACTAGTTGTTGGTGAAACTGTACGAGATGTGCTTGATGCACTTCAGCTAATACATCACTTCCTGTTTTTTGCACTAAAAGACCTTCCTGTAAATAATAGTAGAAAAAAAATCTTACTATGCAGATAAACATTTTTTGAGTGGTGAACGGATTATTTTTTTTTGTATGTCGATAATAAAGGTAGAGAATCTGCAGAGGTGTGTCTTGTGCACCCCTGAACGTTCAACAGCTGCTAAAAACAGGACACTAAGGGAACCTTTTCTCTGTAGTCTGTTAAGACTTAGTCGTATTTATTACTGAACAATTTGATGCTGAAAGACACACACCAATCCAGTTTACAGTTTTGTGTTAACTGAAAAAAAAAAAAGTGTTTCTTATGGGATTATTTCTTTTCAAATAATATTTGGCAACATGCAGTGACTTTCTTCTCTTTCTGTTAACAGAGAGCATGTTGAAAAATACAAAAAAAACATTGTTTTTTGACACTACATCTGAAAATGTTAAGAATTGCTGTGAAGTGCCACTAATACACTCTTCTTGCAGCATATTTTTATTAACAGTATCTTTCTGACTACCTGTAATGTGGATACATTTTCCATGTTACTTTGAGCAAAAAGAGTTAAATGTTGTTAAAACAAGAGTTTTGCTTAGCTCATTGCCCAGAGGGGAGGGAGAAGGGGGATTTTCCTACTGAGCCACTCTGCCCTGGCCAATTAAAGTTTATGACCTGTAGATTTCTAAAGTTGCTTTTGTAGTTGGATGGCTGGAGTAAGGAGCGTGACTTCTGGTCGTGCAGCTTTCTCATGGGAAAGGCAGTTCTGTGCCCAAGCTCTTCCCTGGACAGATCCTGCCCACTGCAGTAGCCTGCTGGCAGAAGCTCCTGGCAAAAGGCAGCCCCTTATGTTTCCTCTGCTGTGTTACAATCATCTGAAAACTCCTGTTCTTCTGTGTTCTCCTGTTCCTGCAGTTGGATCTGTGTGGGAAGGTGGTAGCAGTCCTGGAGGATGCCTTTGAAATGCAGCATTGGCGAGGTGGGAAGGAACAGAAACAGCACATGGCAGGCTGGCAAGAAGGAGCCAAGTGAAGGCTGGGGCCATGATGCTGGAAATGATTCTGATGATTGAACTTGTCTCGTTTGCAGTGGGCCAGGAGGATAGGGCTGCCAAAGTGGGAGGGACTGCAGCATAGTTCAGATGCACTGATTCTGCTGCCCAGCTGCAATAATGCTCTGCTGTAGGTGGCATGTGGAAGTAGCAGTCGAAAGGGAGCACAGTGGTGGGGTGAGGGCATTAAACTGGCCCTGGAGACCTTTCAAATTTAACTCTCATAAGGCTAGAAATAGAATTAACTTTTGATAGTGTATTGATGATTTTTTGTGGTTGGCAGAGCTCTCTGAAATGCGTCTGAATAAGCCCAGGGTCCCCTGCCTTGTAGTACTGAGTGCAAGGATTTGTGGAGGTCCTCAGGAAACAGTCTGTGGTCTCCATCCTCGGTAAGTGTGCATGCTCAGGGTCCTCAGGTGGACAGAGCCAGGAATGTTGGAGCCACCTTCACCTGCTGCTGAGCAGAGCCATGGCCAAGGTGACACTATCACCTGCCTTTCTTACCTTTTTGAAGCACAAATAATCTCTCTTTCTCCATTGTAGGCCATGTAGTGGGAGCACTGAGAGAAAATACAGAGCAGGCACAAAAATAGGAGGCTGATTTTGCCTGTTTTCTCAACTATATTGACTCATTACTTGCAAATGGAGTTTTCTGTTGTCTGGTCAAATTTCATGTCATGTCTTCATGCCGAAGCCAAGATCTATTATTTGCTTTGCAATAGTGCAAACCACCAGATCCCAATCAGAGAGCAAATCCCAATTGATGTGGGTACTAGATAGCAGTGAGCCAAAAAGTATTCCAATAGAAAAACCCCAAGAATTCATAATCCTACTCTTTTTTTTAATGTATTGATTTGGCAACAAATCGATTGCTTTCTCTGGATGCTTTTTAATGAGCATCCTAAAATATTTTAGCTCTAAGTAAGACTGAATCAAATTCAAGGACTGTTCAGATGTGTGTGCTTGTTGGTAGGCATGTCCGAGGTGAAGCCAGTTGTGTTTTAATCCTTGGTGAGTCACATGAGCATTCAAAGTGCCAAATGTTTATCTTGAGTACCTCACTTTGATTTGCTTAGCTTAGAATAATTCCAGGTTAAAAAAAAAAAAAAAACTCTCTCAAAAAGTGTAATCTTGGTAATATTGATATTAAATATCAATGATGTCCCCAGGATATTAACATCCCTGAGAAAATAGTGTTCTTTGGCTAGGGTTGGACACCTCTCTGGGCAGCCTGTGCCAGTGTTACACCTCTAACTGTAGGCTTGCTACTGAAGTCCTTCCAGTTGTCTTCTTCTAGCTGGGCACTGCTTACTTATATTTATGCATAATATGTTAGCATTTTACCTTTTATTTTCCCTTATCTGCTCATCAATTTAATTTTCCAAGTCTCTTTTTATCGATTTAGATGTTTCTAACTTCTGTGTTGTGTGAATTACATGACTGTGGCATTGAGCTACCTGCTAAAAGGTCCAGGTTGGGATTAAAGAGTTTGTTCTTGTTCAGTCTGTAGAGTGGTGAGCAAACTAGGCAGCTGGTGTGTGATGTCTTGGCCTCTCCATCTCTGTGTAGGCAGCAAGGCTATGGCAGCACTGGTGCTCATGGAATCTAATTTATTTGCATTCTTTTTGGGAAGATTGAGGGTTAGATGGTCAGGACCACCCTGGCTGCTGTAGAAGGCAGTCTGAACAGGGCAGACCAATGTGAACACGTCAGTCTTATGGGAAGTCCCTGACAGTGGAGGGATGGTGGCAGCTTTAAAATGGGACAGGAGCAGAGGAGAGTTTCAGGCCTTAGCAGAGAACCATCTCTTTAGAAGGATGGTGTGTAAAAACTGGAGACTTAAATCTACAAGGTTGTAAAATGCTGCACTGCTTGCTGTACTTTGAGGTGGAGAGTTGTTTGTGTTCCCACTGTGATGATGAGTGTCTGAAAGCTCCAGGGAATACCCCTGTGGTACAAACTCTTTACCCACTGATGTGAACTGGTGGAGACAGCACTCGCCCTTTGACAGGGCTTGTGAACCGAGCAGCACCAGAGCATGGACACTCTGGTGGGAGGCCCCTCTGCTGAACTGGTGAGGTGGGCTCTTGGTGCAGCCCAACCAGGCTGTGCAATGGGTGATCACAGGCAGCTCCCAAGTACTTCTTAGAAGTTAGCAATGGGGGAAAGCAGCCTGGTTCTGGAGGATAATGGAGTCCAACTGTGTTGATGTGGGCTGTGCTGGTTGTCTTTGGAAGCTGTGAGCAGGCTCTTGCCTCCCTTTGTCTGCTGACAGAGCTGTAGCCTTTGAGTTCAGACAACATGTGTCATGCCAGAGTGGGTCTAAAATCTTTCTGGAGGCAGTCTACTAAATTAGGCTAGTCCTTAACCTTGTGAGGTTTTTTCCTCAGATTATATCAATGTAAGGCCTCTGGTGCATCTGAAGTTTTGTATTATCCTCTGAGGTTTTTGTTTGTCTGCAGGTTTTGATATCAAAAAATCTCTCATGCAATTTTGTCTGGAGCTGTCACTTTGTCCTGCACTAGGGAACACATTCTTTCTATGCAACAGTCCCTTGGCAGTGCAAGGACTGATGCTGCCTTCAGCAGCACAAGCTGGATTCTGGCATGAGGGGTTTTCTGGAGGCAGACACAGAATTGGCCAGGGGAGAGAGGGGGAGGAAATTTGGGGAGAGATGCTGGTTTGGCTTTAGATGCTCCTTGTGCCTGGGATTAAGGTGCTTTGTGTTGCAGCTTGGCTGTCTAACCAAAGCTGTATTGCCATCAACTCAAAGTGCATATTTGTGTTCTTATTCTTGCTGTATTGTAGAAATTGCCTACAGCTAGAAACTTAGAGACAGAAAATATTTGGTCCATCCAAAATTAGAAGGAAAATGTATTTTGAAGTGTTCTTCATAGCTAGAAGCAAGGATTTGGAGTAGCAGTGTATTACACAGGTTTTTTTTCCAATACAGCAGTTTTACTTTAATGGACTTTATTCCACAAGAACAGCTTCAAGAGCAATAGCGTAAAGAGCAATGCCGTCTCAAAACCCACCGTGTTTCAGATCTGTCTATGAACACTTGAGGCATTTTCTCATGGTTTCTTCTTGAATCAACACCTTGATTGTCTCCCCACTAAATCAAGAGTGCTGGCACCAGCTCCTTGCATGCTGCCCAGGTCAGTGAAGCCCTGCCTGCAGGCCAGGCAGGGGCTGCACCACGCACTGAAAAGCCAGACACTAGCCGCCCAGCTCCTCAATGCTCTGAAATTGCAGCATCCCTGGGTACAAGCTAGAAGGTACGAGTGAAATCTCAAAGTGGGGAATTGTCCTTTTTACTTGTGACGTTAGGGCAGTAGGGAAATGCAGGCCCCTTCTTGATACCTAGCAATAAATGACTCTTCACTTGGTATGTCTTAATCTCTTAACAGTCTGGGAGTTGTTCAGACTTTACCATTTCTGTGCGTAATAACCAAATTTTCAGTGTGAAAATCTGCAGTGATTCTCTTGACTTGGACAATCTTCTGAATTATATTAAAAATATCTGTTAGTTCTTAGCTCTTTAGTTTCACTTTGGGTAGGTCAAAAATGTAACACTTAGAGGACAAAAACAACAACAAAAAAAAGAGAAAGCCCCAGAACTTTGGCTTAGTACATTTCCGTTATAAAACGAAGCATGGTTTTTGTGGAACTCTGTGCTGTTTTGGGCTTTTGTGTAAAAGGCTGAAGGCAGATTATTATTTAAACCAGGTGCAAATAAATATCCCTGTAATGTATATGAACAAATTTAAGCCGCGTATTGTAAGTATATAAACTGTATATTAAAGACACTATTTTCATGATATTTCAAATGTGTACAGAATGTGTTGTACTCAATCGGTTGGGTTACATGTATTATATCAAATGGTTGGGTTTCACTTAGTAGTTCCGCTGACTTGTGCTCTTGCTCCTCTCAGTATAATTCAGAAATAAACACTTCTCGAGTAGTGAGTTCAGCGAGTAAGATTGCGATAACTGAGAGGTGCAATCAGGCTTCTGCATTTAACCTCTCAAGACACATTACTTTTCCCTGTCTTGTAATTTCACTTGATCCCCTTCAGCAAGAGTATCGAGCTGTGTGTTCCCCAAAGAATTTGTTGCCAGGCAGCTTTCCTGTCTCCAGCAGACATTCACCTAAAACATTATTTTCCCGAGCCCTCAACCTATTATCTTTGTTTTAGAGAAATGGATTCCATTATAATTTGGATACGCTCTTGAGCTCCAGACCGTGCACAAGTATTTCTGCTTTGCAAAAGTCTCTGGAGCGTTTGTTGGTGGGGAGAAAATTAGAGACAAAACAGCGTTGTGCTCTAGGTTGCCTATTCACATTTCCACCAATACTGACAACAGGGGGAAATGTCAGCTCTACAGCCACCCATGTTGTGCAGATAACTTGCTGTTGTGCCAAATTCCCCTCGGGCTGAAGCTTCCTTGGCCGATACCAGCCCAAAAGAAAGTTTACTCCAGCTCAGCAATAGTTGTGGAGGGTTTTATGGAAGGACTCATTAGTATATGTTTATGAGAAATAAAGCAGGGCAGGCTCTGCCACAGTGGTTGTGACTGGATGGGAGACAGATGGCGTTTAGCCTCACATCTGGGAGAGGGGAGAAGTGTGTCTGTGGGCAGGATGTGCGTGGAGGGGAGGTGGGGAATGGGAAGTGGAATTGCTTCTGCAAATTAACAATCTCATCCACCATAAGTAGGGCCTTCTCAAGCTCATTTCTCCTTCACTCTCCAAAATGGGGAAAGCAAACTACTTTTTTTTTTACTTTTTTTTTTTTACTTTTTTTTTTTACTTTTTTTTTTTTTTTGAGTGGTACAGTCAGATGGCTCCAGGCTGAGTGAAGGGGTCTGTGGGAAAGCAGTTGAGGCAGCAAGGGAAGGGAAGGGCCCAGCTGAAAATGTGGCCATCTCCCTAGGAGAAAAATGATGTTCTATGGCAGGTGACTTCTGTTTTCATGTATTGCAGTAGAGTCATTGAGCCTGACATAAATGTCCTGTCTGACTCCAGTCACCATGGCTACCTAGAAATATGAATAAGGAATACAGGGGTGAGACATGACTTGAAACTGCATCTCTCTTCTCTTTGGGAGCACAAAGCTTAATGCTTGTGGACATGCTGCTTTTCTTGGTTTGATATGGTCTCTAATAAGAGCTCCCCTAAATCTGTTAGGTGGGTAGGTACCCTGTGCTCCCTCTTGCTGGGGCTCCTGTCTGAGTCGAGTTGCTATGGGATTCAGGGTATTGAGAGAGCCTGATGTCCTCTCTCACGATGTCGGTGACTAATGGCTGAAGTCCTTTGCTGCAGTAGACTCTGCTAGCTCAGGTCATCACTAGCTTGGGGCACTCTGCACCATGCTCTGTTGCCCAGGTATAAGTGTGTTTTATGGCACCAGGTACACACGTTATATGGAAGCACTTTATTCCTGTGCATGGGGTGGTCAAAAGCTGCAAACCTGTGTGAAGCTCTGCTGTTGTCCCTTTGTTCTATGCCAGGAGCAGCTGATGGGATTTGCCACTGCAGAAGAAACAGAAAATCTGGGCTGCTTGGGCAGCTGTCCTCAGTGATTTTGCTCAGGCCCTTGGTGCTGCTGGGTTATGTCCCTAGCAGCCTTGCTCCCATGGCAGCGTGAGTTTTAGGGGTGCACCACTTGCTAACTACTGTCACTGCCCCTGTGAGGGGCTGTTGGAACAGCAGCTCTGATGGTTGCACAAAAACTCAAGATTAATTGTATTCTGTATAGAGATTTATCTCTTTTTTTTCTTCTGTTGCCTGCAGCTGTCACACTCAGTGAAGATCAATTTTTGTTGAAAGCTGAAAGTATTTATATTTTTATTCTGCTTCCTGGATCCAGCATTTCTCCCTTCCCAGGATAAAGCATTGCTATTCATTTTCACTCAGCACAGTGGAGAGCTGATGTGAAGGGTGGATTTGAGAAGCAGGGGGTCTTCTCCCTATTCTTGCCATTAAATTCCAGGTAGAAAGCTCAAGATAGGTAACCAGGCCACCATAATGTGAGTGTAGAAATACAGCCCAAATTTTTATTTATTGCTCAACAAGACCGCAAAATGCCCTTGACTCTTGGGTGGGACAAAAGGAATCTGGTGCCAGACACGCTTGGATTAAATGAAAACCATTCCCCACAGGGAGTCTGGGGTAGGAAGAAGAATAAAAAGAAAGAAAATAGGGAGGAAGGACACAACATAGTTAAGGTGCCAAGTCTAAGGAGCTGGCAATGAGGCAGAGGGACATGTCCTCTTGCTTTGTGTGGTGGTGGCTGCTGCAGGAGTTGTACGTGCCACACAGTGTCAGGCTGGCACAAGGCCGTGGATGACGAAACCAGCTGTAGGGGTTGCAGAGGGTGATAGATGGGCTCAGGGATCTCACCAGGACTGTCTGCCAATCCCATTCAAGCTCTGCCATGAGAAGGAGCTGGTTTAATTGTGCTGTTGCTATTCCATTATACAGTATCAACAATTATTCTTAATGAATATGTGGGTCAGGGAGGCAGGTCTCCAGGACTGGTTTTTCAGTGGATTAATGCAGAAAGCAGGAGGAAACTCTAATAGATTGATACTGTAAGAACTGGCAGAAGGTTTGGCAGAGCCCTGGAGAGCTGCATGGATCTTGGCTAATCTTATTTATGTAACGGTAGCTCTGCAAGTAGGAAAAATGTTTGACAAGTAGAAACTATCCTAGATGTCAATCCTTGATAGGCCCTGTTCCTGAAGAACAAAGCACAGGCCATCCTGGCAACCAGCCCTCCAGTTTCCTTCTGAAGATAATAGGCATTTTTATAATACCAAAAGACTGGAGAATCATGGCAGATTCAAATTTTATAGAACTATAGAATGATTTGGATTGGAAAGGACCTTTAAAGATCATCTGGTCCAATTCCCCCTTGCCATGGGCAGGGACCCCTTCCACTAGGCCAGGTTGCTCAGAGCCCCATCTAACTTGGCCTTGAACACTTGCAGCGATGGGGCACCCACAACTTCTCTGGGCAACCTCATTCAGTGTCCCATCACCCTTATTGTAAAAATATCAGCTTTATATTCAATCTAAATATACCCTCTTTCAGTTTAAAACCATTGCCCATTGTCCTGTCACTACATGCCTTGGTTAAAAAAAAAAAAAAAAAAAAAGGAAAACCCTTTCTTCATCTTTCTTACAAACCCTTTTTTATACATTGAAAGGCTTCAATAAGGTTGCCCTGGAGCCTTTTCTTCTCCAGGCTCAACAATGCCAACCTTTTCAGCCTTCCTTCACAGGAGAGGTGTTTTAGCTCTGGCCATTTTCATAGCACTGAAATTTCTCCCTTTGACTCAGTGGAACTGCAGGAGAGATGGGCATGGCCCATTCTTTACGTCTGTCCTGCATAGGGCTGTGGTTACTCTTGTCTTCCTATTAATTTCTCAGATGTTTGTCTTCTGCTTCCTGGAATGATAACAATGACAGTAAAACAGTTTTCTCTTACCTATCCAGGAAGCCTCCCAATAACTTTTCCTTCCTGACCTTTGGCAAAAAAAAAATAAATAAGGGCACATAGTGTTTCCTCTTTTGGTTCTTCTCTGCTACAGCTGGTTTACTGAAAAAGTCACTTCATAGGATCTCCAGTGTTCATTTTTTGCTTTATAGAGTAGAGCTTCTTGTGCATGGCTAAAAACTGGGATTTGGAAACTGAGCCTCCAGCAGGAGTGTGCTGGGCCAAGGAAAAAATGCTGTTCATTAAAAAAACTAACAGCACAAGTCCAGGTTTTCCAGCTTGATCTGCAAACCAAACCCAGCATATCCTTTCATTTTGTCACCCTCTTCCACTTCCATTTGGTCTCCAGAGACCAACTAGATGCCTCTTGCCATGGGGTATTTGCAGGGGCTGGGTGTCTGCCTCTGGTCCCACACAGAGCCATATTTGTGTGTCCAGGCAAAACAGCCCATGCTTCTCCTGCCCTGCTCCTGCTGCCTTCACCCCTCTTGCTCCATGAGCTTTAACCTGTGAGTTTCCCTTGCAGATGAACTTGGTCTTGGCTTCCACGGTGTCTGCAGGCCTTGGAGTACTCAGGTAGGGTGGTATCTACATATTAAAACACTAACATTTATAAAATAACCTGCTGCTGTTGAACAATGAGAACTGTTTTGAGGACCACAAAGCTTTCTTTCAGTTGATTTCTTTCATTTTAATTCCCTGGTTCTTCACATTTGACATGAATCCCTCCCCAAGCCCAATGTATGGCATGGTATTCTTGATTCTACCACCCTGAAAGTGGTTTGGTTATTTCCTCACTCTAAGGGGTTGCTGAGACACCTTCAGCTACTCTCTAGGTGTACTAAGCATTTACAGCATCCTTTATATGTGGCAGCTGGTAGCTAGAATTTGACTTTGGTAGCATCCAAATGGCATTTGTTCATATTTCCTTAACCCTGTGTTTTTACAAGAAAATTGAAGTACCTACCTAAAATAATAACGTATATAGATGATCCATGAAAATTGGTATAATCTTATTCTTATTGAAGGCTTTAAAGAGAAAAAAAAAAAAAAAAGAAGGGCAAGGCACAAGTAAAAAGAGCTATATTTAGGCTGCAGGTTCAAAATCTTAAGCTTGAAATCTCAGGGCTCATCAGGAACCTGCCTGGAGCCATCACATTTCCATATACAAGATGAAGCTTTGAAATCTTTCTCAAAGTCTTAGTTCTGAATGGTGAAAAGAAGGAGCTGAGAAGGCAGCCTCTAAAGGAGAGAGGAAAGGACTCTCTGTCACTGTGTGCCTTTCATCTCCAAACACAAAGGACCAAGTTAGAGCAGAGCCAGCAGAAGCTGAGCTGCAGCAGCTCAGCCCAGGCTGCAGCCAGAAGCTGCCTCTCTCACAGCAGCCTCGAGTGAGGATCGTGCCCAGGGAATGGAAACAGGACACTGAGGTGTTTCTTGGGATTGCCTTCCCTGTCTCCAATGATTTACATCTCAGAGGCTTTCAGAGGGAGCAGTGGTATTTTACTTTTAAAAGTCACTGTCTTCACTAACGAGTTTTGAAGCTTCACGCTAAAATGCAAATTTCTACCTGCAAATTATGTTGGGTTTTATTCAGAATGGCTAAGCAAAAATCAAGGTTTTAGGAACAGATGCATGTAAAGACCCCAGTGCCATCACTAAAACAGTATCAGTGTGTTGAGTTTCTAAACAACATGTATAGCCTCTGGTATTTTTGTTCTTACATGCTTTTCTGAGGCATTAGAGCTTTCTGTTGGTACTCGCAGAGCTTAAGATTCATGCAATAACCTGTGGAGCACCTTGAATTAGGTGAAAGTTTTTTCTGACTGGGTAAAATAAACCCCTTTCAATTATCAAGGGATGCACTTTGCACCTTTTCATTCTTGGGCATCTATAGGAAATGTACCCAAATACCAAGGAACAAAGTAAATTTTGTCTTGGACCCCAAAGGTCTACATTTCTTGAGTTGTGTGTGAAACAAACCTTACTGCATGGGTTTCTGTGTTTATTTCTGAAACAAAATTCACCCTGAAATGAAATAGAATTTTTAGAAGCCAGAGGGGATTCCAGTTGAGAAACTAAGATAATGTTCATCAGCAAATAGTTGACCTAAGGCATTATTGAGCCTCTTAGGCCTGTGTTATATATAATAAAATTTCTTCCCAGAGAGCTATTCACCATCACAGCCCCTGCTTATTGCTCTCGATTTTGCCATAGCCGAGCTCATAAATGCATTTTTAACTGATGTGATAGAAGGCTTGGAAATTTGGGAGGTAAGAAAAGGATTATAATTCCTTCAATTATGCTGAAATATTTGTGAGATAATTTTAAACAGGTGTCTTCTAGAGGGCTTTGTTATTTCTTCATTTGTAATACATACCATAAGCTATTTCAGATGGGAGCTCTTTAAAAGCCAGAGCATCAATAAAAGATTGGTACCAGCAGGGGAGACTCTGTTTAACCTGGGTTTCTGCTAAAGCTGTATTGCTGGGTGCAGGTGTGTGTATGCACCTGTATGGCTGTGAGTATATACCTGCAACTAACAAAAAATGCATTAATTAAAAAAACCCTTCTGCTGTTTCTCTGATGCATATTTCTCTGTGCAGCTGAAGTGCTTCTGCAATACTGAAAACATGAGGTTTTTTAGCATGTGAGAATAAGCAAGTGGACTTGCCTGACAGACAGGAAGCAGAATCTGTTGGTGAAGACAGACCAACAGTTCCAGGGCAGGGAAAAAGGGAAAAGGGTGACCCAGGTTCCCTTTTAAGTTTGCTAAGTAATAAGATTTTCTTCTCTTCTGAGAAAAATCAAAGATTACATTCACACAGGTAAAGGGCTTTTTAATTTGATTGTTTTAACTGAGTTTCTTTATGCAATTTTCCATCTGATTTAATTCTATTTACTATGATAAATGCAGTTTAATCTGAATTTTTATTTCTTTTTTTTTATTTTTTTTTTTTAGTTCTCATCTATGAAAACCAGAGATGAAAGATTAGCATCTAGTGACCTGCATCAAAATATAATTTGGCTGGAAATGAAATGAATTTGGATTTAGCTGCATCTCCTGGATAGTTTTGCTACAACGACAAATCTTCATAAAGTTAAGCTGCCTCTGCTCACAGAATGGAAGAGGTGTGTTCAGCTGAGCTCTGAGAAGCTCCCCTGGTCTTTGCCCTGCCTCTGTTTGTCTGACTGGAGTCAATGCCATCAGATCCTCAACATGTAAAGGAGTTTAGGATTTTAAAGTAAGATTACTGCAGCAGCTTTTCATGCTTTAATTATTTTATATTGGAGGCTGCTGAATGATGCGTTTGGTGAGCTGATTGCTTTTCAGAGAGCATTAAAAGATTTAGTTGCTCCCTGTTTCAGACATTTGGAAATTTTCGTGCTGGGATTGAAGGGAGCTGTGGAGCAAATCATGTCTCTCCCCGGGCGCTGGCAGCTTGCTTCCTTGGTAGCTTGGGCTGCGTGGAAGGAATTGTGACAAAATGTAATTATTTTGGATTTAAGCTTTGTTGTAACTTGGTCTGTGTTTTGTCTCTCAGCTGTATAAAAGGCAGTATGCACCTTCGTTGGGTTTTCCTAATCGGTAAGTATTAGTGGCAAGTATTAATACAGCATGTTCCTCCTGCTCTGCTGGTGGCACTGGTCTCACTGGGTGTTCCCTGCCTGGGCTGTGGCACATGGCTGAGGTGGGGAGCAGTCATCTCTGGGCAGACATCACTTCAGATCCCAGGGTCCTTATTTACCCCACGGAATTATCTGCAGCTCAGGGTACCACAGGCACTAGACATTAATACAGGCAGTTTGTGCCATCATGTCCTCCCTCTCTTACACATTTTCATGTGACCTTTGCTGCTGGGATCACCATCCACCCTCTTGCTTGGTGGGGAGATACCAACCATCACATACCCACGGGCAGAGTTGGCTGACTGGCAGGCCCCGTGTGAGGCACCTTCACCAGGCATTATACAATCCTGGTCTGCTAGGCTTCAAGTGCTGTGAGTGCCATCCTAAATGTCTTCTGTACTGATTGGAAAAGCATCAGTGGCTTCTCCCTGAGGATCCTTGAAGAAATATACCATTTTTTTGAGAGCCAGAAATAGGCTTTGCCTGTGGCTGCTGCTGCTGGCTGCTCTCTGTGCATGGTGGGCATGTCTGCTGTGCCACTTACAGAGCTGAGAACCACTGTTTGCACCCATCTCTGGCTCCTCTCTGCCAAATTTTCTCCTATTGCCTGGCTCCAGACCCTCCCCAAGGACAGCTGAATGCCACCTGAGCTGTCTCCCTGCTCCTCCATGTGCCCTCTTTGTGGGTGGTTATGGTGGCTCATCAGAGCAGGACCAAATCGGGGAGCCAGGAGAGCTCTACCTGAGCACAACAGCTGAGGCAGGCTCAGTAATACAAGGAGGTTTATTAGGAGCCTCCAGAGGCAGGCCAGGCTGAAGCTGGGGTTTGATTTAGGGGTTTTTTTATAGGTTGTGATTTAGTTTCCATTCAAGTACTCTTACCTGGGAGATAGAACCATGCCCTGTGGAGCTTGTGTTCTCACACATGGACTTTGGGCTACATTCACTTTTCTCTCTAGATGGTTTATATCAATTGCTCTCTCCCCTCCCCAAAGCATTTTCTCATCACCCTTATGAAGGGGCAGTTGTCTCAACAGTGCTTCTCTAAAAAGCCTGTAAACTTACAAAAGATTGATAGGTTCATGAGCTAGAAGTTAAGGTGTTGTGTCCTTGCTTTCTGCTTTAAGAATTAGGTTTCTGTGATGATTGCTTTTTCTTGCCCTCTGGGCTTTGCAAGACTTGTCTGGTCTTTAGAAGAAGCCTAAGTATCTGACTAGCCTTTTGTAAACAAAGCACAGAATGAGTTGTCCTCTCTCTTTCCTCCAAAGGTAGCCCCAATGCCAGAGCACATTCTTTGATAGGATGTCACACCATGCTGCTCCTCACCATAGAGATATCCCACCCATTTATATTGCAGGCTAAGGAAGAAAGGAAATCCCTGGCACTATAAAGCTATATGATGTAGTTCTAGTTCATTTGGATTCTGATGTTGGAACTCCACTGAATCCTCTTATAGTGTGGACTGCATTTGCTAAGCCATAATAAAATGGATAAATCTAATAATCTATTTGAATTTAATTCTTTGTGTGTTGTGAAAATAATGCTCCAGTATGTATTTAATAGTGCATCTATTTAATAGTTAATCTCATAACCTAATTCTCTGCATCTGGAAGAAAATACCCAGGACAATGATGCTGGCTAATAATATCAAACTGATGAGCAAAGAAATGGCACCCACATTCTCAGATGATGATGTGGCAAAGATCAAGAAATTCTGCAAGGCTCAAACTAAAGTAAGTTATAAATTGCACTAATACTGGCTAATGGATAATGAGATTCCATTCTAATGGTGGTAATGTGCAATGTAAGTGTTTGTTGTTTCTTAAATAGGATATCTTTGACCATTTAAGCAAGTCTTTAGCACCAACGTTCATGGCCATGAGTGTATTAAAAAAGCCATTTTGTATATGCTACTGCAGGGTAATGAGAAAGTTCTCAACAATGGGACACGCATTAAAGGAGACATCAATATCTTATTATTAGGTAAGAGCATGTAGAGTTAATAGTGCATTGATAAGTTATTTTATTATGCCCCCTCCTCATCATGCCAGTGTAGTTCTGTTATGCAATATTAGCAAGAAAATAAAAGCCAACCCAGTACAAAGACTCATTTTGTCTTATACAAGAATGTTTGTTAGTGTCTTAGGATCCATTTATTTTATCCTTGGGCACTTTTTTACAATTATTTCTGTTTTGTCCCACACTTCCCTATTTACTTGACATCTGTTCTATGTTTCTAACTAGTGCTGGCATGATGTGCAATCGACTCTAATCCTGCACTGCTCACTGGGGCGAGACACCCACTGATTTCACCAATGGGCTTCAGTTTATCGTGCAAGTTGATGGAACTATTCTACTTCTGTCACTCGAAGGTATGGTGGCTGCTCAGTTGTGACTTTGTTTCTAAATGCTTTGTTTTCAGTACCCATAATTAAGTTACATTAGCCTGACAATGCTAACCCTCTACAAAACAGCTCCTAGCTGAGGTGTCAGCTTCCTTACATAAATCAAGCTCTTTATTTCTCTACAGAGCTTCAATCAAATATTTAATAGATTAAACCTAAAGCACCAATCCTTCTCAAATCTTTCTTTTTGAGTCTGTCTTTTCTCTCCTGAAGGGGGCAGCTTTTACCCTTACTTATTGGCAATACTGAAATGACACTTCATCCACACCACACGACTGTGGCATTTTGACCACTCCAGTACAGATGGGACTTGTCATCCAAAAAACCCTTGTCAAAAGCCCTTGCCCAGCACCTGAATTACCTGCTGTGCATCCAAAATATAACGTGTGAAGCCACAAAAATCAAAGCAGTTGTACAGTGGCACTCAATGGCATGCTAATAAATGTGCTGCACTTTGCAATCCTAAGGACTGTCTATTAAAGCTTTAATAAAGCAAAAAGTTGATCCATTAATCAAATGCAAAGCTAAGTTGGACATACTTCTTTGAAATAGGCATGCTTCTTAGAAATTTGGAATGAGATCTTAAAGAGAAAAAAGATTTATTCTAGGATTCTGAAGCAAGAACTGTAATGTGGAAAGTGTAGCTTGAGTATTTAAATCTGATTTATTGAAGCAATAGGATTGCTGAGACATCTTTAGTACCTGGCTGTGTTCCAGTAACGTCTGGAGGGGTGTCAGGTATGTAACAAAGGTGTCATAATATAACCTTTTCCTTAAGAAAACAGTTGTGGTTCCTTGATATATATATATATATATATCATACATATACATATCATACATATATATGTATGTATAAATTTACATGCCTGACCTTAGGAATGCTAGCTTCTCTTTTCATTACAGTTTGAGACTGAAATTAACTATTGCAATCCCTCTTATACATCAATAGTTTTGGTGTAACCTTACAACTACCCAAATCATTTTAGAAGCTAACCAGCAGTACAAGGTTTCCATGTTTGCTAACACTCAGGAGCATTCTAAAGGGGAAATGCAGGAAAAAAAACAAACAAACAAAAAAAACCCCAAAACCAAAAAACCAAACCAGACTAAAATTCTATAATGCAGAGGATTTCTTACCAGAATGTTTCAGCTTTGGGAACTTTAAGGCTCAAGCACATGTCTTTAAAGCTTTGTCTTCTTTCAGTTACCCAATCCTGTGCTTTTGGAGATGCTGGCTGAGCACAGCAGGCTCCTGTACCTGGAGTAACAGAAGGTGTTGATTTGGTTTGCTCTCAATTTTCTCCTGTTAAACTGAAGTTGAACATTATGCCTCATGACATTTTTATGGGAGCTGTGTTTTTGAATAACGTATGAAATAACATTATAAGGCTGCAAGCTTAGAAAACAAGATGTACTCATGCTGTTTCAAGGTATTTACAAGGTTTAAGTGAATGTTGTAAACTTTGGAAATTGTCATCTGGGTTTCTTGAAAAGAGGAAAAATTTTGTCACTTCTTAATATCCATCCCAGCATGCTTGCCACACTGTCAGAGACATCTTCCTCCTTTTACTGTGCAGGAGCTTAGAAAACACTGAATAAAAAATAATTTTTATGAAGATCAAGTGGTAGCTTATAGAAGCTGTCTGTAACCACCCTTCAGCTGATGGCAAAGTGTGGGGTTTTTGTGTCCGCAGCTTCAGGCTCCCCTGGAGTCAGCAACGTCAGGATCAGCATCCCCTGACCCATCAGCAGGGACTCCAGGCTCTCCTGCTCCCACCACCTTCATCCAGCTGTTGAGGTCTTTCTGCTAACAGTGACCAAGCCAACAGCTGTCAGGTCTGGAGGGAAGAGGAGTCTCAGTCACCACAGCCATGGCAGAGAAGCACTGAGAGGTCCTGGTTTGCACACACCAAAGACCATGTCCCTGCTTCTGACCTGCTGGACTAAACATGACCATTGGAGCAGCAAAACATCAATTCAGCAAACAGGTACTGGAGGGTTGTTTTTCTCCATCTGTGCTGTTACTTAAGCCTCCTAACAGTCCTGATTTACACGTCTTTCCAATAAATTGAGGAAACTGATTTATCATCTCCCAGGAGTATTTGGGCAATTAATTGTAAAAATACTTTGTAAGTGCAAGAACATTTATCTCATTCAAGTTCTTTCCTGACAGAGCTTGACAGTACCAAGATTTCAGTTTACTGGTGCAATTAGATCCTGACATCACCAACAAAGAGTTACTAACTCTCCCTAACACCCAGCTCAGAGAGGCCTGGATCTGCATCCTGCAGTCCCTGCATCTGAAAGGGATTCCCATGTTGCTCCTTCTCCTCCTCTCATTTCTTTTACACTTATATGGAGAGGAGCTTGTGCTCTGGCCACTATACTCACAGATACTGTGCAAGTTATTCAGAACAAATTAATAATTCACATAGATGCTGAATAAAATGGTAGTAAAGTAAGGTTTTGTCAGGATATCTCTACTGTTTATTATTAGGCTATTTACTTCATTTTTCCCCAGTCTCTAAAACCTGTGTGCAAAAGGCTTTGGCCCTACAGGTGAAAGGTGGCAAAGTGCTCCTCATTCCTTCTTAAGAGGCAATCTTTGTATTGCAAAATATTCCCTAAACCACTTCCACCATCAGCAGGGGGTTGGCAGGAAGGCAGTTGACAGCAGCTATTACTGCTGATAAAGGAACTGATGTTCAGTCTTGCATTTCCAAAGGTATCAAACATTCCATCTCGTGAGCTCTAAAACCCTCCTGTTATGCAACAGATTCCGTGCATCCAGCCACATGCTGTGCACCCATGTGCACACCAGCAAGCACCCACGTACCAAAACTCCTGCACCCCAGCCCATCATATGTGGGGTCTTTAGCAACAAAGCCTTGAAATGGTCTTGATGACACCTAATAAGAAATCAGAAAGTGTTTTATAGCTGAAGAATATATGTGGCATTGGAAAGAAAAAAAAAAATTTAAAATTCCTTTTTAGCCCACCCAGTCCTAGTCCAGATCATTGTGATGCTGTGGGAAACAAGTGAGAAAGCAAATACACTAGTAACCCAGGCACAGCTAATCTGAGAGTGATCTGACACGCCTGTGAAGTGGTTTGTGCAAGATGGGTATAAATCAAGGCAAGTGCAAGCCAAGATAACTTCCTTTTAGTATAGCAAGTGGCACCACCTGATCTGGGTACTCAGGCATGAATCTGGTGTAAATGAAAGCACTGCTGTGGCTCTGCTGGCACCAAGGGCTGTTCATTTTAATCCCGGGGTGGGGAAAGGTAAATAAACCTCTGAGGAAAAAAGGGTAAATAAACCTCTCTTCCGCCTTTCCCCACATGTCATTTCAGAAGTACCTTTGAGGCTGCTGGGGCTGCAGTCAAATTGGATGTGTAGGGAGCTATTTGTGTTCCTCAGAAATTCAAATCTGTTCCAAAGCTGAAAGTTCTCTCTTGGGGGAAGGCAGTTGCCAACCAGTGCTCTGCAGGCCTTTCATCTACAGGGGTGTAGCCAGTGGGGAGGTTTGATGTCAACCAAAAAGCAATGTGGTCACTTCCACTGCGTGTGACCATGTGGGGACCCAGCCAGGGAAGCCAGCATGGGGCAGAGTGCCAGGACAGGGCAGCTCTGCTGGTCCTGACAAGGAGGACTGGGTGTGAGATGTCCCCAGCAGACACCATGGAAGGAGTCATGCCTCCAAGTTTTTCTTCCAGTACCAAAGCATGTTTTGTGTGATTCTTGTGCCAGTGCAGCTTCTGCATCATCCTGGCTGCCCATTTCCCAGATTTTCCCAAGAGACAGTGGCCTGAAGAGGCTCTGCAGTGCTGCAGTTGGGGCAGTCAGAGATCTCAGTGCTTGTGAGAAATGTGCATGCACATTGCTATAAGATCATGGAAATAAGATGTAAGTAGCAGCAATTGATCCTGCTGGAAGCTTTGGGTCTGAGAAAAGCAGAGCAAATCAGTGGGCTGCTGAGAGGGAGGAGTTGTTCGGGCTTCCTGGTGCAAAGTAGCATCTATCTGCTTGCGAGACACGGCCTGTAGACTGTCATACAATGGCCCACAGTTGGTATTTGCTGTCTCAATTTGTCTTTTTTTTTTTTTTTCCTTTAGATATTTTATTCCCTTAGGGAACTTCCTGTTTTTTTACCCCAGCAGCTTTTTATTTTTCCCTTCCTCCCAAGCACACATGCCAAACCTTAAGTACAACCATGATTCTTTTGACCAAGGCAACACTTTTGTTGTCCTGGGTGCCTGCAGAGGTTGTTCCTTAACCAGCTGAGATGATAGAGACTTTCATTTTCTGTTTCTTACCTTCAGCTTACTCTGACAAATCTTCTCTGGTGACAAAGGTGTGATGAAGGAATGAACCAGGATGAAACCAGGTTCTTCTGAGGAGCAACAGACTCCTACTGCAGGTAGTAAATAGATTTTATTAAACAACTTAACTACTGACCTTGAAAAACTACTAGCTTACTTTAAACTGAATTTGCAGTGTTATTTTATGCAATTTATAATGCTCTGATTTGAACAAGCAAACAGTCTTAACATGAATGAAAGCTGCCTCCAAACCCAAGTGTTCACAATATGATGAGAAATATGAAGGAAAAAAAGCAATTGCATATGAAGAGGGAGACATGCTGCTGACAAGGTTTGATGCAGCTTTTTGTATCATAGCCTGCATAGATCCAGATGGTGTTAAAAATAAATAAATAAATCAATAAATCAAGGGCAAATGCATGTACCCAGAGCTCTAGCAGAACAAGATGGCTGGTTCTAGTTACATATTAGCAACAGCTAAGCAGAAATTGTATCATTAAGTTAATCAAAATGTTCCATCAAATGGTTTAGAGAGAAGATTTAAGTCTGATAAAGAGCACACAATCTTTTTTTTTTTCCCATGGGTATTGCACTGGAAGAGCATCATGTTTATGTATTGTAGGAGTAAGCACTGCAACCTTGGCAAACAATGAGGTTTGAGTTGGTTCTTTTAAGTTCCAGACATTCAAGTTAAGCTGCTTTGATGCTCTTTTGTCTTCACAGTAGGTGAAGGCAAAGGCAGAGATTAAGCATGGACCATTTCATCCCAAGAGGAAGGAGTTTAGGAATTCATGAGCAAAATTAAAAGTGAAATGGAAACCTGTCGGCAACCTTCATGATACCAGTTATGGTGCATATGGTGTAAGTAATACACTTTGACTGGGGTTGGGAGAAAAAAAAGCATTCCATAAAAAAAAAATCTAGAAAAAGGTGTCACTGGTGATGGTTTTGAAGATGTTTAATACAAAACAGACTGATAAATCAAATTGATCAATCAGATCACTCCAGAAAACTATTAACTTGGGAGTAGGAAGGATGATCAGTTTGACTTGCTGTGGTCACTGGTATTTTTCCCAGTTCATTCTGTTGATGCTTAGAGAGGGGATAGGGCAAGGAGAGTGACACATGGAATCTCTCTGCTGAAAAAATTCATAATCTTCCTCCACAAGCCAAAAACTTTAGAGCTGTCTTTTGTAATAAACTAGAATCTATAATAGATTATAGAAGTGGGAAAATGAGATCACTTGTTTAATTTCTTCATAATTTCATAACACAGAGCAAAATGCAGGTATTTTGCCATTGCTGCATCAAACACTACAAAAGGCTCTAAAGCAACAACTCAAGGTTTGAGAAACAGCAGTTAAGTGTCAGAAAAGGCAGTTTATTTGGTGGTTCTCTTCTCCTTTTGAAACACAACTATCTGTACTACCAGCGCTGAAGATGGTTTGAAAATGCAGGCCAAGTAGACAGGAGAATTAAGATCCTATTTGTGAGAATCAAAGGTACTTTAACTGACATGTGGCATTCATGGCTTAGCAAAATCCCCTGAGCTCTAGTAACAGTGGAAAAGGAGAGCTGTGGGGGGAAAAAACCATACAACTCAGTACCTCTTCTCTATTCTGATCTGCACCTAAACCAGTGACAACTCCAGACTCCTGCTCTGCACCCTGGAACTGCATCTGCCAGGCATGGGAGGTGAGAGACACCTGATGTATGAGTCTGAAATAAGAGAGCTGGTGTCTGGGATCAGTCCCGTTTTTGCATTTAGACAATGCAGTGCCAGCCAGACTATTAGACATTATGATTCAGTTATTTGCTCCTTGTGCAGCAGCTCGGCAGAGCGAGCTGATCCGTGCGATGCAAATAGCAATGAAATTGGTCTAGTTTGCCTCTATCAGGAATATGAGGCTGTGTATACTGTTTAGCATAGATATTAGGTGGCATGCCTAAAAGATTTTCTGCAGTGCTGAGATTCTTGAAGAAAGGCCGATAAGAAGCTAGAACAACAGTCTACCTTTTTGTGAACTTTATTTTCTTCCAAACCTGAGCCGCCGACTTCAATGTTGGGATTATTTTATTCTGTTTTATTTTATTTTTAAGACCATGCTGTGAGTCCTGATAGACACAGCAGTGGGGAATGAGTCATGCACACAGCTCTAAATACAATGTGCACATACTCTGCTGGGTCCAGCTGTACAGCTAGTGCAGAGCCCAGAAAAGGAGGAGCAGAGAAGACAACATTCACTGACTTAAGCCTGGGTCTTTGCTAGGAAGGCAGCCCCTGGGTACCAGCACTTGAATGAGAAACGGGAACAAGTTAGTTGACCAGAGGTATCAATGTCCACAACTCAAACCCTTTTTATGCACATTGTGGGTTTTAACTCTGAATCTGGAATGTGCCTGACAAGGGCTGCAGGCAGAGCAATTCCCTGCCCAGACTTTAACCCAAATCATCAGTGTCAGAGGATGGGAAAGAAAAGTGCAACTTGGTGCAGATTCAACAGCAATGCATTTTACTATCATATTAGTATTGTAATGATTTCAGACAGACAAGTTTACATTGAAGATTTTTTTAGCAAAACTTTTTATTAATAAATCTGCTTTAGGGATGCAAACACCCAGGCTGCAACTCCCTGCAGGGCTCTCTGACTGAGACCATTGCAAACCACTGTGGGATGAGTTGTCCATACTTACCAACCAGGATATTTATAATGTTGTGCTCTTAACTGATTGTTGTTTGAAATTAACAAGCAGAATCTCAAGGGTTTTTTTTCCCATGGAAGTTTACCATTTCAGTCTATACCCTATGGAATTTGTCTTGCACAATGTATTGTAATATATTGTGCTGCATATTAAGCTCTCTTCTGATGAAAGCACAGGTATTTACACCATTTTGTGTAATCTGGATTTTAATATAAACTATCTCTGCAGTCACAAATCTGGTAGTTCTCATTTGATATTATTAAATTCTCACTGTTTATGATGGTAATAGTTTTAGCCAGGGTTGAATTTATGAACAGTCTCATTTGTGTTGTCTTAACTCCATGTAAATCTATGTGCATAACTTAATTGAAGGCGCATTTGGAGGATTATTTGCATGAAAATTGCTGATGAAGACATGTCAAAATAGGAAAGTTATTTTAAGACAGCTCTAGTAGGGTATTTTCCTATCCAGGATGTTTGTTAGCTCTGACAAATCTTTGTTAATTTTTGTCTGGCTGTTTTTATGAATCTTTGGGTACTGACAAAAGCTATTAACACCAGCTACGAATGCTTAAATATATCTACATTTCAGAGAATATTAATCAGAGAAATACTACATATATAATGTCAGCAGAGAAGCACACACATTTGCTGCTTTGTGCTGTGCAGTAGCATTCAGAGGAAGACTAGTTCCCTCATCAAATGTCCATACATTTGAACTGCTATTGCCCAGAGTTAGGGTAAATTGCATGACAAATGTTACAATCATCACCATCCATTCCAGGGCATCAAAGTAGCTGCTGACCTTTAAATGTGAACATATTCACATACCAGTCTACCAACCATCTGGTGTGACCTGACATTTCTATTACTGGCCCTCCTGTCTCTTGCAGCACCCTCTCCAAATCACTGCAAGTGTGATATCAGTGCCCATGGTGACTGCTGTCTTCCTCTGCTGTGTCCTTAGGGAAGGAAACTTTGCTTCCTCTGGCCCTTCTCCTATTTCTGTACCTCCCATGTTCTCCACATCCCACTGAACTGTAGCCCTCCTTATCCAGAGTGTTAAGGAGGCACCCAGAATCTCTTCTCCACAGCCAGGAGCAGTCCCAGGTAATGTCTCTATCCTGGTCCGAGCAGCTGCTGCTGCTTCTGCTTGCAGGGCTGGCCTGGAGTGAGGCTGAGTGTGTAGCCAAGAGACTCACTCTCACACACACATACACACACACAGACTGTCACACACACTCTCTCTGTCACACACAGAGGTCCTTACCACAGCTGGCTGCACAGTCTGTCTCACACACAGAGCAGCATGGGCAGCACAGCCCACCTACAGGCTACCAAAATTCAAGCAAATTCTTCATACACACCAGTCCTTTCAGTTGCTAGGGTTTAAAACTACAAGTCCTGTGGCCCACAGTCCTTCCACTCAGACTCTTGCATGCCAGGCCTTCCATGTTCTAGTACCTAGACCCACAAGACCTGTAGAATCCTCCAGCCATTGCCACACAGCTCTCTTTTGCAGGCCAGTCTCTCCAGTTGCAGTTTTCCCACACTGGTTCCTGTCTGAGCCACTGTGATCCTTCTCCTTTTCTTTTTATCCTTTGGCCCTTCCCCTAAACATCCCATAGCCATTTTTACGTAAGTCCACAAGCCTCTTCTGATAGCCCATATCCAAAGCAGCCTCCAGTTTCCCATAACACTCATGTTACTCATGTTTCCCCCTTCGTATCAGTTAAAAATTGATGTTCAGGTTGACATTCTTGAAGGCTTTGCTTGAGTAGTTCCTTTAATGGACCATCAATCAGCAGCAAAGAGTTCTGGGTCCTCATTATTGTCTCCATTGTGACTTCCTCATTAATGTTAGAGTGCCTGCCTGGTTAACATCACTTTTCTCATTACTCATTATTTGTCTTACAGTGAGTAGATCACATCCAACCAACTTAATGAATCACATTCTCCGAGTCCACATAACCTCACACTTCTGATTGGCAACTGTCACAGGACTCAGCACTTTGGGGTACCCTGTGATTACAGGGTCCACCTCCCTTTGATTATAGACCTCTGTGTCATGGTAAGATAGCACAGCTAGATTTCACTGGGCTGACTGAAAGCTGGGATTCACTTTTACATTTTCTTCATGTTCAGGTAGACTTAAAGGACATGGCAGGCACTCCACACAACATCATTTCCCCTTTTCTCCATTGCACACACAACACTGTCAGACACTTCACTGACTTAAGCACAGCATTTTATCCAGACAAGGAATTATTCTTCAGACTTGACAAAACTTTATGATGATGGTTCAGATAAAAGTAATAGAAAAAACATTGACGTAGCTGTGGTTTTCCAGTGATGCTCATCTTGTGTCTTTGATTCTTGTTTGCATTATCTTCAGAAGGATGTTTTATTCTAAATGGAAAAGGGAAAACAACAAACCCGCATCTTAAATGTGTGTAGGGAAGGGAAGTATGTGTATAAGTAAGGGTGTTACTTGCAAAGAAACCAACATTACTTATTAGAAGGTCATAAAGTAACAGTGTCAAGTACCTGGCATTGCACAGAGGTACTTCACCTCAGTAGGAGATCACACAAATATTAGTACTAAATTAAAAATGGAACTCTGCTGTCTGGAAGGCCATTCCTCTTCAGTTTGCTTACAAAATTTCTCCTGTTCCCTGTGAGTCCCTCTTAGCCATAACCTGGGTTTTTTTCTTAAAACACCATATCCAGGTCTTTAGTAGCAAATGTAGTCACAGTTGAAGTATAAGTCCATTAGGTTGAAAACATGGTTTAGTTACAAATTGAAAATGAGCCTCATTGTTCATACTTTCCCACTCAATGTGTGCTGCCCTTGGGGCAGTAAGAGTGGTGAGGATGAAGGAGAACAGGTTTTGAATGAAGTAGATTTTTGGTATTTAATAACTCAGCATCATTTAATGCAGCTCTTTCATTTCCAAGCTAGAGTCGAGTCCAAAAATAGTATCTTCTGATTTACTTCTTATTGAATTTGATTGTTTACTTTTTAGTTAATATATATGTGTGTTTATATGTTTGTAGAAAGAGGCAAAATACTTACTTCTAGAGCCAGGTTTTCCCTTTTTGTCCTTCCTTGGCTGTATTTCTTTTTAAGACACACTGCAGTTGTGATAGTGACAATAAGCATTACAGCAAATACAGATATGGTTGAAGAAACAGCTATTACAGTATTTTCTCGAGTTGTGCCTTTCCTTTCACACTTTTTTCCCATGTACCACCAGTTGTCACCTGCTGGACATCTGGAGAGTAAGAGAACAAACACATACTGTCACCAAAAGATTAAAGACATGAAAAGTTCTGAAGAAAGAACAGAATCTTTGATGCACTGTTTCTATATCCCAAAGTATGAGGTTATCTTAAAATGGATTTCTATTTTAAAGCTATCTTGAGTGGCCCACTGTCCACATCTGGATGTGCTTCTTTCAGCTTCTTGATGGTTTATATAGGTCATGTCTGCAGAGAGAGCCTTTGCCAGAAAACCCAGGTGCTGTTTTGATCCTTTTGTCTCCTTAAGGCCTGACCTCAGCTGACCTGCAGTATCTTTTGCCACCAGTAGACAGGTTTTATGGATCCCTCTGGTCACTTTCCTTTCCTTGAAGTTTATAACACTTCTGGTGATAGAAAACTCACTTCCTGCTCCATGAAACTGATACCTGTCACTAGGAACACTGTCATGTAATATTTGCTTCCACTGTTACTAGTTACCCTCATATCCTGATGCAGTTCTGCCTCTTGTCATGCTCAGCTTTTACACAAAGGCTTCTACCTTCTTCACTCAGTCAATTTTAAAAAGCCTTTATAGCAAGGAGTTGAATAAGCTCCTAGGGCAACTGGTTATTGTTTTTCTCCTTCCTGTCTAAACTATTTATTCAGCCCTGAAAATGAATCTGTTTGCAGTGCTCTGCAAGAATACTGATTGCTGGGGGACTTGATTTGCTCTGGCGTAAATAGTTGTGTATCACATCCTCTCTCATTTCCCAGTAGAAAATCAAAGTGCAAATTGGCTTCTGGTCACACACTTCTCTGCGATGGAAAGGAGGTCATATAGGCACTAGAGCTTCAAATAGTCCAGAGATGTCAGAAGACAATTGTTCCCTTTCCATAATTTTGAAATCATGCATAACATTCAGGAGAACTTTTTTTTGTGGTCTTCTTGGAATAGCTTCTTGACATTTCCCCATTTGCGACTGCCTCTGCTGTGTTGAACAAGAATTGGTTTTTAAAAGGTTTCTAAATGGGGAGATCTAACATTAATGAGTCATCATGACTTGTTGCTCTTGGCATTTAGACATTTGCCTCAGCAAACAGCATACCCCTAGTCTACCTGCCCTGGCACAGCATCACAAAGTTACTATCTTCAGCCTTAGAGCTTTTTTGAGAGCTGGGATAGTGTTAATTACCCAGTGGGTTACCTGAATATATCCACAGAGAATTAAATAAAATATGATATGGGGTTTTCTTTTAGGGCAAACAATCTTTTTAGTCCTCAGCTTTCATGACTTGTTTCAAAGGCAAGCAACTACACTTTGGTAACTCATGGTCATAATTGGCACTACACGATGTTTCTGAATCAAATTCTAAAATAATGTCTGTGCTGCTTCCTGCCCAAGAAGTATTAAACATCGTTTCTACTGATATAAATGCTCTTTTGTTTCAACTACATTTATATTTAACTCTTCTAAATTTTGCTACAGGGACTTCTAAAGAGATGCACAGTTTGTAGTATAACTTTGGACTAATACATTACTGAAAACAATAAACACATTTAAAATGTAATTTAGAGGGATATCAAGCAAAGTTCTTCAAAATGGTGAAATACTGAAGTTAGGAGGTTTTTTTGACCAAACTAATCATTAAGTTCAGTCTCCCAGTATCAGTTAAGAAATATTTGCCTTAATTAGCTATAATCTGTCTTTGTTTTCACTAGGAACAAAGATTTATTCCATTAGAAACTTACTCATCCTAAAATTGCATTTGAGAATGAAAAAGGCAGTTACCTGCACACCGATGCTTTATCCACAACAACACAGACACCACCATTTTCACAAGGGTTGTCTGAACAGAAGAAGATACCTGGAACATTCTCCCCTGGAGAGGTTGGGGTGACAGGGGTTGTTGTGGTAGCTGTAGGCTTTGGGGGGGTTGTGGGTGTGGTGGTGGTTTTAGAGGTTGGCTTGATGGTGTTGTCACTGGTTGTACTCGTAGCAATGGTGGATGAAACACTTGTCTGAGTTGGGGTGACAGGGGTTGTTGTGGTAGCCGTAGGCTTTGGGGGGGTTGTGGGTGTGGTGGTGGTTTTAGAGGTTGGCTTGATGGTGTTGTCACTGGTTGTACTCGTAGCAATGGTGGATGAAACACTTGTCTGAGTTGGGG